>MCFE01000604.1:0-54113 GCA_002104905.1 Basidiobolus meristosporus CBS 931.73 | reverse complement strand
ATGACACAGATAATGCCTAATAATAAAATAATATCGTATAATAGTTCTTATCTCAGTAATTTGTCGTTGCCTGGTTTGAGCTATTCTCGACAACAATATAGGATCATATATTCGAAATTCGAAATTGCCGCTACAGTACGTGCTTGATCACCACAGCTTTTTGTAGTAACTGCTAAAATGGCATTCACGACATTGAAAATCAGCAGATAGTTCAAGAGAATGTATAATGGGGGGTATGCAAGATAACTTGATGCCACTTGACACCATCCTTCACCAGATCACTTAAATACTGTATGGGGTTGGTATACGCACTGTTGTCGATCCACATGAGGTCTCCTTCATCTGTTCGAGCCACTCAAAGATATTCACCATGCGGGGGATTTGTGTGTTTGTATGTAGTAGTAGCAGCTGCTAGTCAGTAAAATTACAGGGTTTAGGCTACTAAAGCAGGGTAAGGATGATCGATGCGATTCATTTGTATTCAGTGAGTTCTATTGGCACTACATTTTAACGGAAGCCCATATCGCGTGAGCTGGTGAATATAAATCAGTCAAGGATACCGTTGAATGATACCCATCAGTATCTTACTCTCCATACTTCAAATACAACAGCCAAACCATGAGAGTCTACGTTGCACTGATTGCTTTGGCGTTTCTCAGCCAGGTGGTGATTGGATGCACTCACAATGAAAGCCGGTGCTCGTCCGAGGATGACCGCACCATTATCCGCTGTGTCAATGATGACTGGGTGGAGACGAAGTGTGGCAAGGAGACAGTCTGCCGTGAGGAGGATCACACCGGGCCATTCTGCGACCATGATGGCTGGGATCACGATGATCATTGGGATGGGGATCATGACGGTCACTGGGATGGGGATCACGACGGTCACTGGGATGGAGACCGCGACGAGCACTGGGATGACCGCCACCGTGATCACTAGTCAGGATTACTTTGTGAACGATATAAAGAGCTTTGTACTGGTTTAAAGACCTGCTGTCGCTGATTGCACTTAACAATAAATCACTTCCTACATCATTTGTTGTCTTTATTCACCTTACCTTCGTCTGTCCTGTAACATCTAATCGCATGTTTGAATCATGAGGATTGTGGTTGTGATACATACTTGATGACGCCGTGTTGTTATACCAAGTGCTAAGCATATTTCACAATAATATTTAGCTGAAGGTATGGCATTTATCAAATAAACTTCAATGGAATGTAGACTGATGCTATCCAGGAAATCCCGAGTCGGATAGCCACTTTTTATGTCACATGACACCAGTCTTCACAACATCACCTAAATGCAGTATGCTTCTGGAATATGCGTCAAGGCCGAATGACATAGGGTCTCTTTTATCCACTCGAGTCTCTCCAAGACATCCATCAGGCGGGGGAAATTGGCGAGTGCGTGTGCAGTAGCAGTCAGTTGGCAAAATTAAGGAGTCTAGGCTATCAAAGCAGGGTAAGGATGATCGATGCGATTCATTTGTATTCAGTGAGTTCTATTGGCACTACAATTTAACGGAAGCCCATATCGCGTGAGCTGGTGAATATAAATCAGTCAAGGATGCCGTTGAATGATACCCATCAGTGCCTTACTTTCCATATTTCGAATACAACAGCCAAATCATGAGAGTCTACGTTGCACTGATTGCTTTGGCCTTTCTCAGCCAGGTGGTGATTGGATGCACCCACAATGAAAGCCGGTGCTCGTCCGAGGATGCCCGCACCATTATCCGCTGTGTCAACGACGACTGGGTGGAGACGAAGTGTGGCAAGGAGACAGTCTGTCGTGAGGAGGATCACACCGGACCATTCTGTGACCATGATGGCTGGGATCACGATGATCATTGGGATGGGGACCATGACGGTCACTGGGATGGAGACCACGACGAGCACTGGGATGACCGCCACCATGGTCACTAGTCCGGACTGTGCTGTATATGAAATTAGTATTGTTGCAGAGAAGTATCAAGAACTCTGCTTTAGCTTATAGATCTGCCGACACTAGCTGTACTAAATAATAAAGTAATATTTCACAAGAGCTGTCGTCTCAATACCTTGCCTTTGTCTGTCTTGTGCTATTCTTGATAGCCATATTAGATCACGTTTTCGAATCTGGACAAATGCCAATACGATTTATACTTGATGGTCACAGCTTTTTGTAGTTACTTGCAAGCTACGATAGTTCACTAGAAAGTAGATGGGATTATGGTTGTTCATCTGAATAGAGTAAATTTCATTGGCGCTATAACTTAGCTTTTACTTGGTGAATATAAATCAGCAAAGGGTTAGGCGAGGGTGCCGTTGAACGCTTTTAATACCTCGAATAAAACAATCGAATCATGAGAGTCTATGCTGCACCAATTGCTCTAGACCTTCTGATCAAGCGGTGATGGGGACAATGACAAGGACTGATAGTTAATGTGACAACGAGAAGTATCAGGAGAATGGCCAATAGTATGATATTATCACAGATTCATAGCATTGATTGTACTTACTGATGAGCTTTATTATTTAGAGGATATTTGGATAGTGGTAGACATATAATATTATTATTACTATACGATGTATCATTCATTGTCCTCCTCCTCCTCCTCCTCATCATCATCTTGGCCCCACTCTTGATCGTCTTCCACATCCTCGTGATCACAAAATGGCCCAGTGTGGTCACCTTGACGACAGACTGTTCCTTGTCCGCACTTCGTATCAACCCAGCCATCGTTGACGCATCGGACGATAGTCTGGGCATCCTCTGAGGAACATTTGCTTTCGTTTTGGGTGCATCCCATCACTACCTGGCTCAGAAAGGCAAGAACAACAAATGCAGTGCAGATTCTCATGGTATGATCGTAGTTGAAGTAGAGGATAGGCTGTGAGTGTGTCATTTGGGAAGTAGCTTTCAAGGTATTTATAGTAGTAAATGGTATCTCTATGTGGTTACTAATAGTTTCTAAATATAGTGCTCCTTTCCCCATAACTGCGTATCAATGACCAATACGCTTCTAAAAGTCCTTACCATTGCAAATCCCCTACATCCATCCGGAGAAGTATCACAGACCCCCTAGCACTGGAGTGAAATGGAGAGATAAATTTAGGTATTAAGGAGTAAGACACCACTGCAAAAGCTTGGAATGACGGCAAATGGTGTGATAACGAGTTACCAACTTAATTTCTATAATTGTAAATGTGCAGCTGCAGAATTGTGGAGTAGCAGAAACTGCGACGGGTAGAGTAATGGAGCATTTCCGTGCAGAAGTGCAATATGTGCAGTAATCCTATCTACTATCACCTTTGAAGCTGAACTTGCAGGTTTATGTACAAAGCTCAGTATTGCATGATGGCAGGGTGATTAGGAGATGGAGGTGGGCCAAGATGAAAGCACCTCCACTCGCATGGTAACATACAATCTTCAGTACCACTCGTGTGGTAACATACAATCTTCAAATATCCAAGTACTCGGGATATTACCTGTCACAGTAGTCACAATTTAGATGACAAAAGATGGATATTTTCGGCACAAGATCCTTTAAATCTGGCGAAAAGAAACATTGTTCAAGAGAATATCTTCTGTTTATTGTAAGCCAAATACAACTCGAACGTCTTGCATCTTTTTAATCTTCGCTCTCTTCATCATCACCATCACCATGATCTTCTCCATCATTATCCTCCTCCCAGTCATCATGTCCTTCATAATCGCAGAACGGCCCAGTATGACGCTTTTCTTGGCAGACTGTTCCCTCTCCACATTTGGTTTCGACCCATTCATCATTGACGCAGCGAACGATTGTACGATCATCCTCAGTGGAGCACTTACTTTCCATACTTTGACAGGCATGCGCAACCTGACTCAAAATAGCGAAGAATATCAGCGTGGCGTAGAGTTTCATTGGTGTAATCTTTCAACGGAGACGATACTGTGGAGGAATTGGCACTTGTTGAGTGTCATCGATAGAAGATGCCCCACTTTTATAAGCCAACCTCGCCCTATACTTCCACAAGTCTCTAGCAGATTACTCTATATTAGGCTTTTTGCTTAAATAGTTTTCATCCATGAGGTCCCAGGGTATTGAATTATCCAGAACGATTTGACTATTTAGTACGGGGGACCAAGGGGTTTCCTCTGCAAAGGCAACGCAAGCTGTGCAGTATTAGCACGCGACTGCTCCTGAATTGAAAGGACCTCAGATTCCAAAGCTGTACATAAATAGATCCCGCACTCTTCATCACTGGCAATAATCTAATGAAGTTCCACGCAACCATTCTTGTGCTTGCTCTTTTGAGTCAGATTGTTCTGGCTTGCAACAACCTTGAAAGTAAATGCTCCACAGAGGATGACCGAGCTATTATCCGCTGCGTCAACGATGAATGGGTGGAGACTATGTGCGGAGAGCAGACAGTTTGCCGGGAAAAGGATGCCACTGGTCCATTCTGTGACTACGGAGACGACCAGGATGAGGATGGTCCTGGCGATGAATCGGGCCACCATGACGAGGATAATTGGTAAATGTGAAAATGCATGCAATACTGAATAAAGGTCATGGCAATGATTCTTTTATCTCTACAACCAGTTTCACTCAAATTGAAAACCATGTGGGGATACGTATATATTTAATCATTGATGCCCAATTATTTATCAATATCGGGACCTTGAAAGGCGTAGACAGCTTGTAGTATTGACAGAATTTGCGGTTTAATAGTCCGTTATAATTAGATACCCTTAGTGAATCCTGGAAGAGCACCTCAGTCAATATTGGATGCTTTAGCCAAGCTGGGCCAGCTGGAAAATAGATGCAAATTAGGCTATGCAGAACATAAGAATTCGAGCTTTTGGCCTACTTTTCTTCCCGGTGAATTTTGTTGTCCAGCCATTGGTAATAGTACTCCATTACTTCCTGTTTGTTGTCCTCGAAGTGCACTGCAAACTTATATTAATGGCTGAATGATTGATAGCATTTGGGTTTACGTACGTTCGTGAGCTGAGTTTGGCCAGATCTTGAGAGTTTTGTCTGCTTCCAGAAGGTCATGAAACTCTGTTGTTGCCGCACAGCTATTGCATTGATTAGTATATCGCAAGATATAAAAGTATGACAATCTGTTTACCTGGTGATCTGGTCTTGTTCACCATGTGTCAGCAGCACTGGAGTCAAAAAGTTTTTGTAACGATCAGTGAGAAGTAGTTTCCCGTAATAAAAGATATCCGAAACTGAAGCGCGAGTTAACATGGCGGGTGATAAAATGAGGTGATGGGCCACTTACGGCAACTGAGTGATGCGTAGCCAAAGTTATACATGCTGCCCATATACTCTTGATTGGATTTTTCATTAAAACTGAGATGTTCAGCCTCTACTGGACGGGTTAGTACTGGTGGACGTGATGACGCACTGGGTATAGGCCTTAACTGATGTTGGATTGAATCGGAAGCGTGTTGATAATCGGGATCGATCCCAAGAACCCGAGAGCTTTAGCTTGGATGCCAGAAACGATATAACCTTTCCCAGCTTGAATACAGGGTGCTACGTAGCCAAAGTATCAGCTATAGCCAACATTCACTTACTAATCAATTGCCCTACTGCACCTGATGCGATGATTCCGGCTATTTCGCGTGTGCTATACACGGCACCGTAATTTAAAACAATCATACCACCCATCGAGTGACCAAACTACAAAACGATCTAATATTACAATCGGGTCGGATGCTTACATATCTAACTCGCCAATACCAGAAAATGAGGGACCGACAGATCCGAAAAGCTCGACCGCTCTACAAAGTAATCGACATCCTGTAGCACCTTTTCGAAACCACCGCTATGGCCCAAGGGAGGGTTACGGTACCCGGTTTTCCCAAAACCACGTTGGTCGTATGTAAACACTTGAATTCCTCTTTCTCCTAAGTATTTTCCAAGCTCCTCATAACGGTCACAGTGCTCTCCCAATCCGTGAATGAGTGTCACCGTGGCTCTTGGTTTAGGAGTTACCTACAGTGGTCGGATGAATGAGAAGAAGCCTTGAAAGTAAGTTAATGTATTCTACCTCAAAGAGTTTTGTGTAGAAAGTCACGCCATCATGCTCGTGCCAAGTATCTTTTACTGAGACAGTGTAGGTTTCCATAGCAAGATACTATTTGAGCAAACCGTGTTAGAAACCCAGGCTTACATCGGGTGCCTCGGTACATACGTACTTTGAATTAGTTCAAGCTCAGTGTAAGCAATATTGAGAAAAGTCCAATAGGGTCTTATGCACAAGAAAAATGATCAAGGGAAACGGTCATGCTGACCTTGTTGAATGGATATTTTATCATTCATAGTGGGACTGCTTTAATTTACGCTTGATTTTCAGTCACATGACTCTCTGATATCATATGCCATTATATAATGGGATATCTATAAAGCATATGATATTCATGAGACGTATAGATGATGTTTCCATTAAATGGATTGTATTGAATCAAATCATGATTACTTCATATTTTATTCGATTTGAGCTATCATGGGAATCTAGCACTAGAGCAATCTAACTAAAACATCAGCAGCCACCATTCTGGCCTCTGGCAATAATTGGCTGCGGTCAACCGCATTCGACTGCAGTTGGATAGTTATAGTCAACAGAAATCATAAATGATTAGAGCAACATGCATTATAATCAATTTATGATCGGGACAGCATATTACGTGGAAATGATTACTGTCAGATTGTTAGCACTGCGCATAATAACTTAACTGTGACTATCGGATTTTTTGTACTAAGCTTTTCACCTGACTATAGCCTTTTCAAATGCTCTCATCTTCGTTGTAGATAATTATTTCGCCTGCACAAGTGAAGCACACTTAAAACTTCATGAGACTTTAAGTTTTGCATGCAGCTTCTAGGCGCCTTATTTAGAAATTCGATCAAGTATACTGACCTATATAAGTCCCTATACCCAACATTAACATTTAACCCAGTCTCACATTTTACTAGTAACTCCATTAAAATCTACCAATCTACAAGTGCCTCTGCCTCAACATCCTCTACCCTTGTCTTTGGCAGGAACCCTGAGGCTCTATATTATTGTTTGTTCACTGGTTCCCATGTGTCCTGGTCTTCTGGTGGCAATGTAAGGTCTAGCACCTCAACTGCCAGACTTTGTAACAAGTGCCTGCAATATTCAAGTGTGTTTTCCTCATGAAAAATGACTTGGTCCTGCAGATAGATCTCATCTGGATCTGCTAGCAGGATCCCACAATGATGCCATTTTAGTACCAGCAGCTTAGAATTCTTGACCCCATTAATTAGGTTGTGGCAGGGTCATAATAGTGTTTTGCTGTCTAGACTCCTTGATGTATTGATAAACTTGATAGTGTTTTGATGACCTTATGATAAAGCTCTAATGGCTTTGTTGTTGTAAAAATTTGTAATTCCACCTAAGTATTCACCTAACTTAGTCACTTAGATCATTACCTACAAATTGTTGAGAATACTGACCAAATTCCTTGTTGGGATTTACTCAGAATATTTTCACCAAAACATCAGGTACCCAGAACATGAAATTCTCAACGTTATCTAAGTAGCCCCAAACTTTGCCCACATGTTCCTGGGACTTTAATAAGCCTATTCTACATGCTTGCTAAGCCATGACCATGTAAAAGTATAAACACTACTTTTATATTCAATAAATCATTAAGTGAAAACCATAAAATCTACTTGTTCTCCAAATTACTTCCAATATCTCCAAGTCCCTGACAACATTTGTAAGAGTCCTATGCAACCAACAATTATTTGACAGAGCCTAACTGGCCAATATGTCCAATTGTCATTTGTGGTTGAAACCTAACAGTGTTCTGATATCCTTATGATGGGGTTTTAATGATCTTGTAACAGCTCTACCCTGTGAAAATAACTGTGATGGTCATATCAAAAGGCTGTCACAGTAACTAATTCCTTTGATCAAGAAGTATTGATGTCATTAGTGTTGTAAAAAATTTGTAATTCCACCTAAATATTCACCCAACTTAGTCACTTAGATCATTACCTTCAGATCCTAGAGAATACTGACCAAATTCCTTGTTGGGATTTACTTAGAATATTTTCACCTAAATACTGTTGTAAAAATTTGTAATTCCACCTAAATATTCACCTAACTTAGTCACTTAGATTGTTACCCTCAGATCCTAGAGAATACTGACCAAATTCCTTGTCGGGATTTACTTAAAATATTTTCACCAAAATACCAGGTACCCAGAATATGAAAATTCTCAAAGTTGTCCAAACAGCCCCAAACTTTGCACACATGTTCTTGGGACCTTTCTTAACCTATTCTACATGTTTGCAATGCCAAGACCATGTAAAAGTATAAATACTACTTTTACATTCAATAAATCATTAAGTGAAAACCACATAATCTACTTGTCCTCCCAATCACTTCCAATATCTCCAAGACTCTTACAACAGGTTATGAGCCCTGAGCTGTCACTCTCTGCAAGGTCTACTACTGCTATTACTGGAATTTTTCCCTCTGCTGAAAAGTTGGATAGATCTAACTACCAAGTGTGGAAGGTGAAGATGAAGATGCTGCTACAAGAAAGAGGCCTTTGGGATATTGTCATGGGAGAAAAATGCCCTCCTAAAAACGTGGGAGAGGAAGCCTTGAAGTACTAGTAGAAAGAACAAAGTGCCTTTAACTGCATTTGCCTTAATGTCAAGGACAAATTGCTAATTCAATGCTCAAGAGCAAAAATGACAAAGAATGCCTGGAAGGCATTAGAAGACACCTACCAGTCATGTTCAGCTGCCAAGAAAATGTATCTGAGACAAAAATTCTTTACTACAAAGATGCTGCTAGGAGAAGAAATGAAAAATCTAATTAACAGAATTACCCTGCTGGCAGATGAGATGGAATCTGTGGGCGTACCAACTACTGATGAGGATGTGATAGTTACCATCCTGAATAGCCTGACAGACAAGTTTCAGGGCCTTGTATCAGCCCTAGAGTCCAGAACTGAAGATTTGACCTTAAATTACGTATATGGAAGGCTCCTGGATGCAGAATTAAGAAAATCAAGCGCCAATAAGAAGGAAGAAGAAAATGCTTTAATAAGCAATGATAACCAACAAAGGAGGTACCCAAGACCCTACAAAGGCAACAGCAACCTATTTTGCAACTACTGCAAAAGGAAAGGACACACATCAGACCAGTGTCTCAAAAAGAGAGATTATCAGCAAAAGAAGCCTGAATATGGAAATGCTGCAGCAACTGAAGATAGACTATTCATATCTGCACTAAATATGACCACAAACAAGGATTCTCAGACGTGGTATATTGACTCTGGAGCTTCTCAACACTTTACACACCAAAAAGAACTTTTCACCCAATATCAAGAAATTCCAATTAAGAAGGTTTTCATGGGTGACAACAGAACACTTGATGCAGTGGGAGAAGGAACTATCCAAGTAAACCTAAGAAGCAGTGAAGGAAGCCATACACTGACCTTTAAAGAAGTACTCTATGCACCAGAAATAGCTAAGAACCTACTCTCTGTAAGCAAGGCCACAGCAGAAGGACTCAGTTTCAGTTTTGACAATTCTGGATGCAGGATCACTGATCAAAATGGTGCCCATGTTGCTTTGGGCATCAGAGATCAGAATCTATACAAGTTGACTTACATTCCATCATATTTGGAGGCCAATATAAGTAACTTAAATGAAGAAACACCAATGCTTTGGCACAGGATATTTGGACACATCAATTTTGATTATTTGCGTAAAATGATCAAAGATCAGCTAATTTCTGGAGTGAAAATTGATCCGGCAGCTAATTTGGAGCACTGTGAAGCCTGCATATATGGGAAACAAGCCAGACAACCGTTCAAGAGCTCTGGGTTAATCAAAACTAAGAAAAAATTAGATCTAATTCACTCAGATCTGTGTGGACCTATGCAAAATTTATCCTTAGGCGGGATGAAGTATTTAATCACTTTTATTGATGATTATACAAGATACACATGGGTCTACTTCATGGAGAGAAAGGAAGAAGCTCTGTCTAAGCTCAGGGAGTTTAAAGCCATGGTTGAGAGAGAAACTGGTGAAAAAATCAAGAAAATACGCTCTGACAATGGTGGAGAATATACCTCAAAACTCTTCATCCACTTCTGCAACATTCATGGGATAAAGCAAGAGACTACTGTACCATACTCCCCACAGCAAAATGTAGTAGCAGAACAAGCTAACAGATCAATAATTTATATGGCAAGATCTATGATCCATGATTAAAAATTATCCTATGATTTTTGGGTGGAATCAGTTGCCACTGCTGTATACCTTAAAAATAGGAGTTATAACAGAATACTTTGTGATTCTACTGCATTTGAAGCATGGTATGGATACAGACCAAGTGCAGAACATCTAAGAATATTTGGGTGTACAGCATATGCCAAAAAACTGGCCGGAAATCAGTCAAAATTTGAGCCAAAAAGTGTAAAATGCATATTTTTGGGCTACTACAATGAGAGTAAGGCATACAGACTCTACAATACCAAAGCAAAGAAGCTGATCAAGTCCAGGGATGTGTTGTTTGATGAAAATTCAAAATTTTCACAAAAAATGACATCAGATGATGACAAAAATCTGATCTCAAGTCCACCAATTGTCAGGATTGAATCAGAGCAAAACAATGAAAATTTTTTCACTCCAGAGGACTCTACAACTGTGGTTCAGCCAGAATCAGTGCCCAGGAATATCCCAGAAGTGATCATTCCAGTATCAAATGCCCGGAGATCCAATCGGACAAGAAATATTCCAAATTACTATATCAATGAGGGTACAAACTTAGCCTATGCCGATTCAGTCCATATTGATGAACCCCAGACTGTAAAAGAGGCCCTAAATAGCCCTCAGACAAAGTTTTGGAGATCTGCAATGACTGAGGAATATCAGGCCCTGATGGAAAATCAAACTTGGGACTTAGTCAAATTACCAATCAACCAAAAATCAATTAGATGCAGATGGGTCTTCAAGACAAAATACAAGCCTGATGGTACAATTGAAAGATACAAAGCAAGACTTGTAGCCAAAGGATACTCTCAAACAAAAGGACTTGACTATACTGAGACCTTTGCACCAGTAGCCAAGTTTAATTCTGTCAGATTAATATTGGCTATTGCAGCCAAATATAAGTTTTTTATTCATCAAATGGATGTAAAAACTGCATTTTTGAATGGAGAACTTGATGAGGACGTGTATATGGACCAGCCTGATGGGTTTGTTGACCAAGATAACCCCCATTTGGTCTGCAAGCTTAAAAAGTCACTATATGGTCTCAAACAATCACCAAGAGCCTGGAATTGCAAGATAGATTCTTATTTGGAATCCTTGAGTTTCAAAAGAAGTAATGCTGACTATAGTATATACTATAAGCCAGATAGAGCAAATCCAGTTTTATTAGCTCTATAGGTGGATGATCTTATTATAGCCACCAATAACCTAGAAACATTGGAAGAGACTAAATCCAGCCTATCTAAGGAGTTCAAGATGTCTGATTTAGGAGAACTTAATTACTACTTTGGGATTAAGTTCTCCATAGACAGAAGTACCCAGACTATTACCCTAAGCCAATCCAAGTATATTCAAGATATACTAAAGAAGTACAAAATGGAAGACTGTAAACCGGCAGCTACCCCAATGGAGACAAACCTTAACTTGGTCAAAACTCAACCAAATCAAGAGAGCTTGGTGCCATCTGAAAGCCCTGACTTTCCTTATCAATCTATGGTCGGCGGTCTGATGTATATCATGCTTGGAACATGTCCAGATATCTCATATTCAGTGGGGGTTGTCAGCCAACATAATCAGAACTATGGATCTGATTGTATTGCAGCAGTTAAGCAGATTTTTAGATACCTAAAAGGAACTGCTGATATCTGCTTAAGATACACTTATAAGGATTCAGAACAGGATCTTGCGGGATACTCTGATGCTGATTGGGGACAAAATCTACAAGACAGAAGATCCACCACAGGATACACCTTTCTTTACTGTAAAGGAGCAATTTCATGGAATTCAAGAAAGCAACCAACCGTAGCACTTTCTACCACAGAGGCAGAGTATATGGCAGCCTGTGAAGCTACAAAAGAAGTATTGTGGCTAAGAAAGCTTTTTACAGATTTAGGCCTATGTCAAAAAACGCCTATTACTTTATTTCAAGATAATCAAGGATGTATACAATTAGCTAGAAATCCAACTTTTCATGCTAGAACCAAGCACATAGATATTAGACATCATTTCATACATGAAGCTATAGAGAATAACTTAGTTAGCTTAGTTTACTGTCCCACAGATGAAATGATTGCAGACATATTTACCAAACCATTAGCCAGAGACAAGTTTGAATATCTTAGGTCAAAATTAGGACTAGTCAGTATGAACATTTAGCTGAGTGGGAGTGTTGTAAAAATTTGTAATTCCACCTAAATATTCACCTAACTTAGTCACTTAGATTGTTACCCTCAGATCCTAGAGAATACTGACTAAATTCCTTGTTGGGATTTACCTAGAATATTTTCACCAAAATACCAGGTACCCAGAACATGAAAATTCTCAAAGTTGTCCAAACAGCCCCAAACTTTGCACACATGTTCTTGGGACCTTCCTTAACCTATTCTACATGTTTGTAATGCCAAGACCATGTAAAAGTATAAATACTACTTTTACATTCAATAAATCATTAAGTGAAAACCACATAATCTACTTGTCCTCCCAATCACTTCCAATATCTCCAAGACTCTTACAACAAATACCAGGTACCCAGAACATGAAAATTCTCAAAGTTGTCCAAACAGCCCTAAATCTTGCACACATGCTCTTGGGATCTTTCTACATCTTTTCTGAATCTTTGTTTTGCCAAGACAATGTCAAAAGACTTGTTCCGTTGGATAGTGCCACATTGAGCCATGAGTGCCAAATGATGCTATAGTGTGCCAGAGAGGCCAAGTGAGCCTATACCTGGCCACAGAGCGTGAAACATAGCTCTGCATCTTCATGCAAAGCAGCCCCTGTGTTTCACCCATTGTGTTAGAGAAAATCCATTTTTTGACCTTTTTTTGTGGATCAATATAGCTAAGGATGTGTAAGAGCACAGGAGAACTGAAGATATGCATCTGGTACTCAATACCTGTGGCACTCTGAATCTAGCTCCTGTAGCTTAAATCATGTCACAAAAATGAATGGCACTATCTTGGTCCACTGGTTCTATCTGACACTATATTTAAATATTAGCCCTAAAGTAAGACCTATACAAAGCACTTATAGTGCCATATCATACCAGTGGACCAAGATAGTGCCATACATATTTGTGACATGTTACAAGCCACAGGAGCTAGATTCAGAGTGCCATGGGTATTGAGTACCAGAGGCATATCTTCAATCTGCATGTGCTCTTGCACATCCTGCACAACATTGATCCAAAAAAAAAGGTCAAAAAATGGATTTTCTCCTGCGCAACAGGTGAAACACAGGGGCTGCTTTGCATGACGATGCAGCGCTATGTTTCACACTTTGTGGCCAAGTATAGGCTCACTTGGCCTCTCTGTCACACTATGGCATCATTTGGCACTCATGGCTCAATGTGGCACTATCCAACGGAACAAGTCTAAAGTATAAATACTACTTTTACATTCAATAGATCATATAAGTGAAAACTACAAAATCTAATTGTTCTCCTAAATCACTTCCAATATCTCCAAGACTATTACAACAGGATATGAGCTCCAAGCTGCTACTCTCTGCAATGTCTACTACTGTTATTACTGGAACTTTCCCCTCTGCTGAAAAGTTGGATGGATCTAACTACCAAGTGTGGAAGGTGAAGATGAAGATGCTGCCACAAGAAAGAGGCCTTTGGGATATTGTCATGGGAGAAGAATGCCCTCCTAAAAGCGTGGGAGAGGAAGCCTTAAAGTACCAGAACAAAGAACAAAGTGCCTTTAACTCTATTTGCCTTAATGTTAAAGACAAATTGCTAATCCCATGCTCTGTTATGAATAGACACAAGGCAGGAGAGTAGAGTTGGGCAAGGCAGGACCAGGAAAGGACTTAGGTGTGGATTGCCAAGGCAAGGTGGATTTCCAAGGCAAGGCTGCTTATTCAAGACCTGTGTTTATCAGACTGAGGAATACTTAAGGGGGGTTAGGACTATATATACTTTTTGGTTATTCCAATGCCAAGAGATATTGGCTAATACTAATGGAGTTGTGGGGTGAGGCACAGCAATGTGCTGGGGATAATAATATAGAAGGCAAGGCACTGAGACAGGATGGGGAAATGGATTGAGTCACCTGATCATGTGACTAAGTCATGTGACATGGTATCTCCATATATGGTATTGGAATATGAAAAATACAGTGGGAAGCTTCCATGGAATGTTCCATTGTGTAACAAGGGTTTGGAATGGCCAGGAACTTTCTGGAAGGTGGTAGAAGGTTCCAGAAGGAATCTCTTAGAAATTGAGCTAGGAAGCTGAAACTTGTCATGGGTGTTCATGGTTGTCATGTGATCATGACATGCTCAAGAGCAATGATGGCAAGGAATGCGTGGAAGGCATTAGAAGACACCTATCAGTCATGTTGAGCTGCTAACAAAACGTATCTTAGACAAAAATTCTTTACTGCAAAGATGCTGCCAGGAGAAGAAATGAAAAATCTAATTAATAGAATTACCCTGCTGGTAGATGAATAGAATCTGTGGGCGTACCAACTACTGATGAAGATATGATAGTAATCATCCTGATTAGCCTGAAAGACAAGTTTCAGGGTCATGTATCAGCCCTAGAGTCCAGAACTGAAAATTGGACCTTAGAGTACGTATATGGAAGGCTGCTGGACAAAGAATTAAGAAAATCAAGTGCCAATAAGAAGAAAGAAGAGAGTGCTTTAATAAGCAATGATAACCAAGAAAGGAGGTACCCAAGACCAAACAAAGGCAACAGCAATGTTCAAAGTCTCAAATAACAGACTGTCTTAAATTCACATTAGTATTGACAAAAAAATGATAAAACAGCTTTACATTGTTAAGTGCCAAACTGTTTGCCCCATGGACAAGACTATTTTGATTCAACACCATAAGAGAAGAGAAAAAAGACCATGTGGTTATTGTAACAAGCCTTTCAGCCATGAAGCACACATACAGCTTAGGAGGTATTACAAGGATCAAGGCCAGTATTTTGCCACACAAGTCATATTTTACCATTCAGCTGTTACTACTGTACCTGCAATATCTTGCTGGCCACTTGATACTTCTATAACAGCACCTGGCTGTACTTGTCACCTTACATAAACTGAGTCAGGAGAATTTGTGATGCTTTTGGTCTCACCCCAGCCTTCTGAATATGGCATGCAGAGTAATAGCTCTGAAGAAGCTAGCTCACTGATGGATTGTGAGCCTATCTTTTCTAATTACAGTACCCTGCATGAGCCTGGCTAAATTGCATCATGTAATGCAGCACCACCCATGGCAAAAGAATGCCAAGAATACTATGTGAAGTCAAGTGAGCCCAGTATTCCATCTAGTGGTGAATGATGTGATGTTGTGGCTAAAGAAATGGCACTTCTACACTAATATCAGTAATGGGGGCTTTGTGGATTTACTACTACTTCTTACCAGAACCATCCAGGGATGCAACTTGCCATGCACATGGTACAAGTGGACAACCATCATGCAGCAGGCAACATATGACCCAGAGACTGTCCTGATACCAGCATGTGTTAACAGCTGCATGGCATTCACATCAGATAATGCTACCATTGCAAGGTGTTCACCTTGTCAGGAATCCACAACCATTGGGGGAAAACATTGTTTGCACTCTGGATATATTCTAGTAATACCCTGACTAATGAAGCTCATGAAGTCCAAAAAATATTGTGAAGCTATAAGTACAGTAGCATTCAAGAGCAAACATATCCAATATATTCAATGGCAAACATAATAAACAGATAAGAAGCAAGGGCTACTTAAAGGTATGTATGACCATGTCTTTTCCTTGACACTTGATGGATTCTCATTAAACCAGTACACTGCCAGCAAATCCTGATGGCCACTGATTTCTCAACAACTTGAATCTGCCACCTATCTTACAATATTAATGCAGAAATCTGATGGTAGTCCCACTGGTATATGGGGCTTAATCACTGTCCAACCTGGATAGCTACCTGTATCCATTGCTGGATGAATTCTGCATACTTTCCAGCAGGATAACAGTAAACGGCCATCATTTCAAAGTGTATATTGTTATCTGCACTAACAATACCCCACCCATTAGCAAAATAGATGGCTTTTTGGGCACCATAAATGGTATTGCTGTTGAATGTGTGAGATCCAGGGGACTTACTCCATACTCACACACATATTTATTACCCAAACACCAACACTAAGAACATCATCTTTGCACAAAGAGAATGTAAAGAAGTCAACCTGTAATTGCAGCAAAGTTGGCAAGCTATAAGCCATTAGCCACATATGGAATTAATCAGAAACCAGAGACACTTATGAAAGAGGGTATCTGTTGGAGCAGAACCTTTTCCCTGGGAGCAATGAATTTGTGGCTCAACAATATCCCCATCCTGGTGACCAAGTGGTATGAGGTAATTCAAGCTAAATGAGCCCTTTGTGATACTGGAGAAATTTGAAGAATTGGCAAGATATTACAGAGTATCTGCTACCCAGGTACTGATCACAAGCACCAATCAATATTGATATGTATATGCAACAATACAAATGCAAGCACTGGATGAACTAGATATGTGCTTATTCAGGTGGCCTTCTGAAGTCATTTTTACCAGGAGTACATTGAAGCATTGGGAGTAATAAGTGGACATTGAAGGACTATATATTCAGATGTAAATCACCAATGCTGATTTGATGCCCCTAGAGCTTTTGAGCAAGAAGCTTGTGATGGAATTTGAGCAGCTGTACTACAAACATAAAGCCAAATGTGTAGATCTCTGTCATTACTGTATCCATTCTCTACTCCATCTGGCTTTGTTTATTGCAAATATGGGACCTTGCCTCACCTTTTGGGAGTTTCCTATGGAGCAGATGTGTAGAAAGATAGGAAGACTAGTCAAGTTGCTGGTACTACCATATCCCAATCTCATTAAGAATGCTACCTCAAGTCTGTCATGGAAGGGATGAGTTGGCACATGGAGGTCAGCCAAGAAGAGTTGGAAAATACTGACAAAGATGTACACATGGAGACAACTATGTCTATAGCATTAATAAGCCAAGCAGCCCCAATGCATGGGTAATCTATTAAGTAATGCAAAGTTGGGTTTGGTGCAATAAGCACTTAATTTTTAACTACAAGAACTCTACCAGGGAATGCTGGATTTTGCTTGACCACAAGCTAATTTCTATACTAATCAATACAGAATTGGCACAAACAAGAGCCAGAGCACAACTATAAGGGGTGCTAGAATCCAGGAGGGACAAGGAATATACTGACTAAATACTAAAAAGTTCTTTGCAAATATTCCTGAAGGTATTCATGGCCAAAGTGGTGGTAGCCAAGCATATTTTTGCAAGATATATATGTTACCAGTGATACAAGGTATATGGCAACTTTGCAAGTATCACACCAAAAAGCTGTATAGTTGAGGTGATAGAAGTATGTCAATTGCAGCAGGTGCGCATGCTTGTAGAGGTTGGTAAGCAGGTGGCCATAGTGTTTTTTGATTTGAACTATATGTGGAACACCCAAAGTAGTAATGGGTAAGCAAATAAAGAGGGATGATTTTAGAGTGGAATATATGAACTGTGCAAGGTGAGGTAGAAAAAGGAAATATCATTTAGTAAATTGGTGCTGTAGCATTTTACAGAGCTAGCTTTAGGCCACCATACTACCATAATAATGCCATCAGAGGCTTGCAATGAGGCTGTCAAAACACTGTCAAGTTTTTTGCCATATAAGGCAATTGAATGTACTGGCTGGTTAGATCCACTTGTACAGTTGTAGAGCACACCAACACTGCAACAATGCTTGACAAAAAACCACTCAAAACCTGTTATGCTTTTCAACTTTATTTGGTGGTGAAATTAGCCAAACACCATTGTGGTTCCATCATAAGATTGTGTAGATGATCATTAATTCCAAGCTGCAGGTATTGAAACAGTCTCCTGATGGGATCTTGATGGCTGATCTAGATTGAATCTATTGCAGGACCAGATTATTCTTCATAGAGTATGACCCAGAGACTGTTCTAATGCCAGCATGTATTAAGACCTGCATGACATTCAAATCAGAAAATGTGATCATTGCAAGGTGTTCAACTTGTCAGGAATCCACCTCCTCAGGAGGAAAACATTGCTCACACTCAAGAGACTTGTTCCATTGTACTGCTCCAGGGCATGTGGTGCAATCTGTGGTTGCAAAGAAAAATCAGGCATGGTAGTGTAGCAACCAGTAGGCAGGATTGCTCTTGGTCAATTTTGCACTATGTGGGACAATCTTGCACACTATGGCATAATCTGACACAATGTGGTTAGCACAGACAATTACCCCAACTTGTGATGTTTGGATCACATGGGTAATCACATACTGTTATTGTGGTAGGTAAAGTCCAGTACTTGGATATGTTTCTTTAATGTAAATGGAAATAAATGTGTATCACACTATAAACTACACAGATACTTACCATTATGGTTGCCATCACTCCAATTAGATAGTATGACAATGGTTGATTGGTCTAAAAGTATCCTGAAGCTCTTGGCCCCCAATTGGCTCATTGGCTAACACACAAGCTACCTGATTCATCATCAAATATTCCATTTTGCCCATTGAGCAAGTAAGTTCCTGATCTCAGTAATTGGACTTGGTGTCATAGCAAGCATGCAACTAGTTGTGTTGATGTAAATCAGATTAAATAGCTGCACTGGTGTTACAGATGATGTGTAAATATGCGGGGTGTTTATAAAGGGGCACGGTCTCAAATGCAAGACAACCTTGATATTACTTATGACAAAAACTTAATGACCACAGATTTGCAATGGCTCAATTTAGATTGCAAAAAAAATGCATGATTTGGATTGTGACAAATGTCAACAATTCACTGTGGTTGTATCATCTTCTCCTAGATTTTTTCTTACAGGCATTACTACTGAAAAATTTAGTAGTGATTCACATTGCACACCTGAACTACCTCCTTGTGCACAATCATCTTGGCTACTTGTGTACTTGTAGTCAGTATTTTGCCTCCTAGTTAATGAGCACAATACTGGAGCTTAGCTGCACTAAATTGCCCCAGACAATATAGCAGAGCCAGCCTGAGGTGCCACATGCTGATGCATTCTTTTACTTGCCAAAGACTCTGGTGGTGGAGGCACTTCATGTGGGTCATTGTCAGTCAGTTCACCAGAAGTAACTTGCTGACGTTCAGATGTGCCAGCATGCTCAGGCACAACTTGATGTGTTGGCACAGCCCATGGCTGAGCTCAATGTGATGTTACAGGTTGACTCATCTTGGCCCTCTCCAATGGTCTTGTGCCTAAATGAGCAGTTTAGTGAGTTCTGTTAGTTTTGCCCTGAAGAATGAATGTTGATCTGATGCATGTTGACTCAATGTGGAGCACTCTTGTGCGGGGTGTTAGTGTAGATTGGACTGACAAGCATCAACATGCCAATGCTGCAGGGGATGGTAAGGAATCCAGCAAGGCATGATGGTGCACTCTTGACACAGTTGCTTCTGGTATGTATTCTTCCTGTTGAAGTCACCTTCTGATTACTCAAGGTACCCACTCACCCTCTGTCTAATACTTTGGCACTGTTGTCTTGATGAGTCCTGTGTGTATTGCTCTTGGAAACCATGTAGTTCTACTAGTATATCACTTATTACATTACTTATCTGAGGCAAAAACTCATTCAATTTCTCTTGGGTTTCCAAAGTTGAGGCACAAATGGACATGTCTAGCCCATACTGTGCAAATTGCATGTGGAACCCTACAGAATGTTATTGTAATGATCCTGTCAAAAGGCCATCACAAATTTAAAGTCCGGTGACTAAGAGATTGTGATCCTATCAGGACACCATTGTATTGACCTATACAAGTCCATATACCCTTCACTAACATTAAGCCCAACCCACACTCAACAAGTAACTCCATCAAAATCCTCTACTCAATAAGTACCTCTGCTGTAATGCTCTGGTTCCACAACTTTGGTGGGAACCCAACGGTTTTATGCCAATGTTGATTCACTAGTTCCTACACATCCTGGTCTTCAGCCAGCACTGCAAGGTCTAGCACCTCATCTGCCAGTCTTTGCAATAAATACTTGCAATATTCAAAGGGTTTTTTAGCACACTGCTTTTGAAGAAGTGCTGCTACCTCCTGGTATGCCTATTAATGTTCCAAAATTTCACTGAAGGCATTGCAATAGTCTTTTGAGTTCTTGACATTGTAGAATGTCTGTCAGTGGGATCTCCACTCTGTCAGCAGTGGAGGATGCAGAGGCTGTGGTAGACAAATTGCCATTTTCTGCATACTCATCCACCTAGCTGGAGTGTAACTCAACTGGCTGCGCTTCCAACTCTTGTGAGAACAGCTGTTTTCTTGTTGCTGATTCTTCTTGGCTATGATGGTATTCATTCTGTTCCAGGCTTGCAGCATTGATTAGCAAGAACTGCAGTTTTTTTGCATGCCTACTGGTCTCAGGCTTGGGTGGAAATTTTTTCCTTTACCTTTTCCTTGATTTATGCCAGTTGTTCACTACTACTTTGTCTGAGTGCTTCTTGTAATGAGCTACATTTTCTCCTTGATAGGTTCTGCTCTGATGCATCTGTTTTGGCCCGCTTGTTCCTTGCCACCACTCTTCTGGCAACCTGATATTTCTTTTCCACTTGTTTTGAGGACTCAACTGTAGTTGCAACAGGCTCCTGTAGAAGCCGCTGGTGTTTATCACTTCCAAGTCCTTCATTGCTACTTTGACTGAGTGCTTCTTGAGTGGTACAACACTTTTTCCTTGATAAATGTTGTGCTGGTGCATCCATGACTGCCTGCTTGTCCCCTATTGGCACTCTTCCAGCTACCTGACATCTCCTTGATGCTTGTTGGGGGCTTCTGGCTCTGCTTGGGATGGGCTCTTGGGGAAGCCACTGGTTATTAGCCATGGCACCCTTGTTCTTCTGCCTTTAATAGTTTCTGCTACTCTCAAGACACTTTCTTAGCATACCAATGCTAGCCCAATATCTGTTTGCCTGTTTGCATCCAGGATGATGCTCATGGAACAAGTCAAGAGCATTCTACTTGGCTTTGAGTTCCTGATGGCCCATGGTATGCCAGCTTAAAGGTGATGGTGAGCTAGACTTCTGACAGCCTCTTGAATATTGGCCCACTCTTTATTATTGCACTCAATGTCCTCACAGATCTTCAATGTCTTTTGATTTTTAGGCATTGGTATGAAAACCACATTGTCTGTAAGGGAAGAGAAAAAGGACCATGTGGCTATTGTAGCAAGCCTCTCAGCCATAAAGCATGCAGACAGTATAGAAAGTATTACAAGGCTCATAGCTAGTGTTTTGCCACACAACTCATATTTGACTATACATCAGTCACTACTGTACCAACATTATTGTGCCAGCCAGTTGATACTTCTATATAGGCACCTGGCTGTCATTGTCACCTTGCGCAAACCAAGTCAGATGAGTTTGCAACACCTTTAGGCACACCTCAGCCTTTGGAATATGGCTTGCAGAGTGATAGCTCTGATAAAGAAGGTTCACTGATTGATTGTGACCCTATCTCCCCTGACAACAGTACCACACATGAGCCTGGTCAAATCCCAATGTGTAATGAGACAATACCTGTTGAAATAAATCCCCAGGATACTTGATGGAGCCAAGTGAGCACAGCAATCCATCTGCTGATGAATGATATAATGTTGTGACTAGAGAAGTGGCATGTTTCCACAAATATCAGCAATGGGGGCTTTAAGGATTCATTGCTACTTCTTGCCAAAATCATTCCAGGATGCAACTTACCATTTACATGGTACAAGTGGACAGCCATCATGCAGCTGGCATCATATGACCCAGACACTGTTTTGATTCCAGTATGTGTTAACAGTTACATGACATTCACATCCAAAAATACTACCATTGCAATGTGACCAAATTGTCAGGCATCCAGCACTGTTGAGGGATAACATTTTTCACACTCCGGATATATTCTGGTAAGATTGTGTCTAAGGAAGCTCATGCAGTCCAACAAATATTGCAAAGCTACAGAGTACTGCACTCAGTATCAGTCATGCACAAAAATATCCAATATATCTGATGGCAAACATCACAAACAGCAAAGAAGCAAGGGCTACTTTGAAGGTATCAAAGACCATAACTTTGCTTTTGCATTTAATGGATTCTCATAAACCAAGTGCTTTACCAGCAAATCCTGCTGGCCTATAATTCTCATCAATCTGAATCTGCCACCCATCTTACAGTATCAGAGCAAAAATCTGTTGGTAGTCTCACTGGTATCTGTGCCTAAATCACCGTCCAACCTGGATATTTACCTGTATCCATTGCTGGATGAATTTTGTATGCTTTCCAGCAGGGTAGCAGTAAGTGGCTGTCATGTAAAGTTACATATTGCTATCTACATTGGAGATACCCATGCCATCAGCAAGATAGCAGTTTTTCTGCGCTCAATGGATGGTATTGCTATCAAATGTGTGAGATCCAGGGGACTTACTGCATAACTCACACACATTATTATTACCTAAACATCAACACTAGGAACATCATCTTCCCACAGAGAGAATGTATAGAAGTCAGCATGCAATTGCAGCAAAGTTGGCAAGCTATATGCCATTGGCCAGAATATGGAATCAATTAGAAACCAGAGATACTTAGGATAGAGGGTATCTGTTGGAGCAAAAGCTTTACACTGGGAGCAATGCACTTATTTTTCATCAGTCTGAAGCTTGTGATGGGATTTGAGCAGCTACACTACAAACATAAAGCTGAATGTGTTGATCTCTGCCACTACTACATCCATTCTCTACTCCATCTTGCTTGGTTTATTGCAAATATTGGGCCTTGCTTCACCTTTTGGGAGTCTCTTATGGAGTGAATGTGTGGGGAGATAGGAAGACAAGTCAATTCACAGGTACTACCCTATCCCAATCTCATCAAGATATTACCTTCAAGTCTGTCAAGGATATGATGAGTGCTCACATGGAGAACAGCCAGAAAGAGTTGTAGAATACTGAGGACAGATGTGCATATGGAGACTCCTAAGCCCGTTGCATTAAGAAGCTAAGCAGCCCAATGCGTGGGTAATCAGTTAAGTAATGCAAAACTAGATTGTGTTCAACAAGCAACTAGTTTTTATTAGGAAAACTCAACTCAGGTATGCCAGATGTCTCATGGCCACAGGCCAACTTCTACACCACTCAATCAAGGATTCATACAAACAAGAGCCAGAGCACATGTATAAGGGGGACTAGATTTCTGCATGGAGAAGGAATACACGGTTAAATATTAAGGAGTTTGATGCAGATATACAGGATGTATTGATGGTGGAAGTAGCAACAACCAAGCTTATATTTGCAAGATGTAAATGTTACTAGCAGTACAAGGTATATGGCAACTTTGCAAGTATCACACTAAAAAGCTGTAAAGTTGAGGTGATAGTGTTGTGAATAATTTGAAATTCCACCTAAATATTTACCTAACTTAGTCACTTAGAGCATTACCTTCAAAGTTTAGAGAATACTGACCAAATTCCTTGTTGGGATTTACTTAGAGTATTTTCATTAAAATACCAGGTACCCAGAACATGACAATTCTCAATGCTGTTCAAACAGCCCCAAACTTTGCACACATGTTCTTGGGACCCTTCTTAACCTATTCTACATGTTTGTTATGCCAAGATCATGTAAAAGTATAAATACTACTTTTACATTCAATAAATAACCAAGTGAAACTACATAATATATTTGTTCTCCCAAATCACTTCCAATATGTCCAAGACTCTTACAACAGGTTATTAGCCCCAAGCTGTCACTCTCCACAATGTCTACCACTGCTGTTACTGGAACTTTTCCCTCTGCTGAAAAGTTGGATGGATCCAACTACCTAGTGTGGATGGTGAAGATGAAGATGCTGCTACAAGAAAGAGTCCTTTTGGATACTGTCATGGGAGAAGAATGCCCTCCTAAAAATGTGGAAGAGGAAGCCTTAAGGTATCAGAGGAGAGAACAAAGTGTCTTTATCTGCACTTGCCTTAATGTTAAAGACAAATTGCTAATTCAATGCTCATGAGCAAAAATGGCAAAGAACACCAGGAAGGCATTAGTTGAAACCTACCAGTCATGTTCAGCTGCTAAGAAGATGTACCTTAGACAAAAATTCTTACTACAAAGATGCTGCCAGGAGAAGAAATGAAAAATCTAATTAGCAGAATTACCTGCTGGTGGATGAAATAGAATTTGTGGGCATACCAGCTACTGATGAGGACGTGATAGTCACCATTCTGAATAGGCTGACAGACAAGCTGCAAGGCCTTGTAGTAGCCCTAGAGTCCAGAACTGAAGAATTGACCTTAAATTATGTGTATGGAAGGCTCCTTGATGAAGAATTAAGAAAATCTAGTGCCAATAGGAAGGAAGATGAAAATGCTTTAATAAGCAGTAATAACCAACAAAGAAGGTACCCAAGACCCCACAAAGGCAACAGCAACCGGTTTTGCAACTACTGTAAAAGGAAAGGACACACATCAGACTGGTGTATCAAAAAGAGAGATAATCAGCAAAAGAAGCCTGAATATGGAAATACTGCAACAACTGAACATAATCTATTCATATCTGCACTAGATATGACCACAAACAAGGATTCTCAGATGTGCTATATTGATTATGGAGCATCTCTACACTTTGCACACCAAAAAGAACTTTTTACCCAATATCAAGAAATTCCAATCAAGAAGGTTTTCATGGATGACAATAGAACACTTGACACAGAGGGAGAAGGAACTTTACAAGTAAACCTCAGAAGCAGCAAAGGAAGCCGTACACTAACTTTTAAAGAAGAACTCTAAGTACCAGAAATAGCCAAGAACCTACTATCTGTAAGCAAGGCCACAGCATAAGGACTCAGCTTCAGCTTTGACAATTCGGGATGCAGGGTCACTGATTAAAATGGTGCCCACATTGCGTTTGGTATCAGAGATCAAAATCTATAGATGATGACTTATATTCCATCATATCTGGAAGCCAAAATCAGTAAATGGCTAGATCATGATCCATGTTCAAGAATTATCCTATGACTTTTGGGTAGAATCCGTTGCCACTGCTGTATACCTTGAACATGGAGTTATAGCAGAATAATTTGTGATTCTACTCCATTTGCAGCATAGTATGGATACAGGACAAGAGCAGAACATTGGACATTTTGGTGTACAGCACATGCCAAGAAACTGCCTGCAAATCAGTCAAAATTTTAGCCAAAAAATGTAAAATGCATACTTTTGGGCTACTGCAATCAGAGTAAGGCATACAAACTCTGCAATACCAAAGCAAAGAAGCCAATCAAGTCCAGGGATGTGTTGTTTTATCAAAATTCAAAATTTTCACAAAAAATGACATTGGATGATGACAAATATTTGATCTCATGTCAACCAATAGTCAGGATTGAATTGGAGCAAAACAATGAAAGGTTTTTCCCTCTAGAGGACTCTACAGCTGTGGTCAGCCAGAGTCAGTGCCCAGGAATATCCCAGAAGTGAGCATTCCAGTATCAAATGCCTGGAGATCCAATTGAACAAGAAATAGCCCAAATTACTATATCAGTGAGTGTACAAACTTAGCCTATGCCTATTCAGTCCATATTGATGAGCCCCAGACTGCAAAAGAGGCCCTAAATAGCCATCAGGCAAAGTTTTGGAGATCTGCAATGGCTGAGGAATATCAGGCCTCAATGGAAAATCAAACTTGGAACCTGGTCAAGTTACCATTCAGCAAAAAATCAATTGGATGCAAATTGGTCTTTGAGACAAGATACAAGTCTGATGGTTCAATTGAAAGATAAAATGCAAGACTTGTGGCCAATGGATACTCTCAAACAAATGGACTTGATTATACTGAGACCTTTGCACTGTTAGCCAAGTTTAATTCCATCAGATTAATATTGGCTATTGCAGCCAAATATAAGTTTTTAGTACATCAATAGGATGTAAAACTGCATTTTTGAATGGAGAACCTGATGAGGAAGTGTATATGAACCAGCCCAATGGGTTTGTTGGCCAAGATAACCCTCATTTAGTCTGCAAGCTTAAAAACAACTCTATAGTATCAAAAAATCACCAAGAGCCTGGAATTGCAAGATAGATTCTTATTTGCAATCTCTGAGTTTCAAAAGGAGTAATGCTAACTATAGTATATACTATAAGTCAGATAGAGCAAATCCAGTTCTATTAGCTCTATATGTGGATGATCTTATTAAAGCTGCCAATAACCTAGCAACATTGGAGGAGACTAAATCCAGCCTATCTAAAGAGTTCTAGATATCCAATCTAGGAAAACTCAGTTACTCCTTAGGGATTAAGTTCTCCATAGACATAAGTATGCAGAATACTACCTTAAGCCCATCCAAGTATATTCAAGATATACTAAAGAAGTGCCAAATGGAAGACTGTAAACCAGCAGCTACCTCAATGGAGACAAGCCTAAGCTTTGTCATAACTCAACCAAATTCAGAGAGCCTGTTGCCATTTGAAAGCCCTGACATTCCTCATCAATCTATGGCCTGCTGTTGGATGTACATCATGCTTGGAACATATCCTGATATCTCATATTCAGTGGAAGCTGTCAGCCAGCATATTCAGAACTATGGTCTGATCATATTGCAGCAGTTAAGTGGATTTTTAGACACCTAAAAGGAACTGCTGATATCTGCTTAAGTTACACCTTAAAGGACTCAGAACAGAATTTTGTGGGATACTCTGATGCTAATTAGGGACAAATTTGGAAGACAGAAGATCCACCACAAGATACACTTTTCTTTACTATAAAGGAGCAATTTCATGGAATTCAAGAAATCTTATGAAAATTAATTTGGGCCCACAAGTGGATCCAATCTGGATCAGCCATCAGGATCCCATTTGGAGACCATCATAATACCAGCAGCTTGGAATTAGTGACCCTCCTAACAATCTTATGATGGGATCATGATGGTGTTTTAGTCATACTTACCTTCTAGGTAGCCCTGGCTTCTTAACTGTTTTTTATATTTACCACCAAGTATATAGGATATATTTGTGCTTGATTGATGCTGAGGGCATTACTTTATAGCTTTGCAATATTTGTTAGACTGCATGAGCTTCCTTAGATTGGGTATTCTCAGAATATATCTGGAGTGTGAGCAATGTTTTCACTCAATGCTGGTGGATTCCCAACAATTTGGACACATTACAATGGTGGCATTTTTAGATGTGAATGCAGGCAACTGTTAACACATGCTGGAATCAGGACAGTCTCTGGGTCATATGTTGCCAGCCACATGACGGTTGTCCACCTATACCATATACATGGTAAGTTGCATATTGGAATAATTTTGGCAAGAAGTAGTAATAAATCCTCAAAGCCCCCATTACTGCTATTAGTGGAAACACGCCACTTCTCTAGCCGCAACATTACATCATTCACCAGTAGATGGATTACTGGGCTCACTTGGCTCCATAAAGTATCCTTGGCATTTGTTTCTACAGGTGTTTTCTCATTGCATATAGGGATTTGACCGGACTCATACATGGTACTGTTGTTATGGGATACATGAAATTTTCACAGGTGCTGTGCCTATGTCCAATCTGCACCACTGCAATGTTTTAGCTTTGTATCATGTGTATTGCTTGCGCAATTGCCCAAAAACTTTGATCCTTCAGAAATCTCATATATATGACTTCCCCAGCTGAAAAATAAAGGAGAGCCTCTCTTTCCAGAATCTTCACACTACAATTACAAGTTTAAAGGTTATAAGACTTCCCCTGCATCACTTGCACTGTAGAGTATTCTGACATTGATCAATACTACATCAGTAAAGAGGCCGCAAAGCTCATAAGAATCCAATCTAAGTTCTACAAAAACTACCTCGTTTCTTTCAGAAAAGTCCCTTCTAAGAAGCCCCTTTAGTGTAAAGTCCACTTTAGAGACCACTACCAGAAGCCCCTTTACTCTAAGGACACCCCTTTAGACACCCCTTTAGGTCTAAGGACCCCTTTAGAGACTTCTACAACACACCCCTTTAGGTTAAAGGGGAGTTCAGAATTTCCATATTAGGAAATCTTCTCTCAGAAAGGAAAGTGACTTCCAAATAAGGAAAAGCTACTATAAAAGCAAATAAGCCCATTAGTTGACAGAAGGTCAGAACACAGCTGTAGAAGTGATAAACACTGCCTATGGTATATTTTGAGCCTAAGACTGAGGATATTTGTGAAAGTTATAACTTCTATTGGTATATCAAACTCCCAATAAACTATTTCAGTATTAGTATACTGAAAGTTGTGGTATATTGTTGGTTAGCCTCTACATTGTAGAACAAGCCCCAAACTAGTCATGGTACAACACAACAAATCCATCAGTGAACCTTCTTTGTCAGAGCTATCACTTTGCGTGCCATATTCAGAAGGCTGAGGTGAGCGTAAAGTCATCACAAACGCACCTGACTCAGTTTGTGCAAGGTGACAAAGACAACCAGGTGCCAACTTAGAGGTATCCACTGGCTGGCAATATAATGTTGGTACAGTATTGATCAATGAATGGTCAAATATAACTTGGGTGGCAAAATACTGGCTGTGATCCTTGTAATACTTTCTATGCTGTCTGCATGCTTCAAGGCTGAGAGGCTTGCCACAATAGCCCCATGGCCTAATTTCTCTTCTCTTACAGCATTGAGTCAAAGTAGTCTTATCTATGGGGCAAACAGTTTGACCTTCAACAACCCAATGCTATTATATCACTTTTTGGTCAATGCTCATGTGAACTTAAGACAGTCTTGTATATAAGACATTGCACATACATGAATGTAAGATTCAATGATGACCTGCTATAAAAAGCATTACAAATAAAGTTGTGGTACCACATACACACATATATGTAACATTATTTCCCCTTTGGTTTGACTCACTTCCATATATATGCCGGCAAAAATTAAAGCAAAGTTGTCTGGTTCCCAACCAAACCCAACCGCTGATGGCAACAGAAGAATGGTTGGACAACAGCTTGCTTTGACATTCAGTGTAACAAGCAGGGCTACATCCAAAAAAGGCCCTGTGGACAGTGTGCCCATTGAAGGTAATAATGCAGACTCCTCAGGCTCTCTGTCAAGTAGCGGTCATAACATCACCACCACCACCCATATTAGCAAGTATCTAGTCAGCTCATACCAAAGCATTAATGAAGCAAAAGATATTAGGTGCAGTGGCTGATAGGATAGATGCAATGGCCCAGAGAAGTCAGTTAATAGTCCAGAAACAGGATGAGAGGATAATATGTGTAGAGCAATCAATATCACCGGTAGAGAACGCAGTATCTTTGCTGCAAAGAAGGAACTCACGTAGCTTGATGTCATGGCCAAGAACTGAGTAATTTCCAGTGTAACAGCAAAGGAACAATGTACAGTCTTTAAAGCACAATAACAATGCTCAAAGATAAAGCCCACAGAAAAACCTATCACAGCGCTGGAGGGAGACAATGTGGTTTTCATACCAATGCCTAAAAATCAAAAGACATTGAAGATCTGTGAAGCTGTTGAGTGCAATAATGAAGAGTGGGCTAATATTCAAGAGGCTGTCAGAAGTCTAGCATGCCATCACCTTGAGGTCAGCATACCATGGAACCATCAGGAACTCAAGGCCAAGTAGAATGCACTGGACTTGTTCCATGAGCATTATCCTGGATTCAAACAGGCAAATACATTTTGGGCCAGCATTGATATGCTAAGAAAGTATTTTAAGAATAGTAGAAACTATCAAAGGCAGAAGAACAAGGGTGCCATGGCTAAAAACCCGCAGCTTCCTCAATAGCCTGCCACAAGCAGGGCCAAAAGCTCCAGACAAGTGTCACAGAGATGTCAGCTAGCTGGAAGAGTGCCAATTAGGCACAAGTAGGCAGACACAGATGCACTAGCACAACATTTGTCAAGGCAAAAGTGTAGTACCACTCAAGAAGCACCCAGTTAAAGTAGCAGTGGTCCTGGTAGTGATAAAAACCAGCCGCTTTTACAGCAGCCTGTCACAATTATGGTTGAGAGCTCAAAACAAGTGGAAAAGAAACATCAGGTTGCCAAAAGAGTGCCAGCAAGGGACAAGCAGGCCAGAACAGATGCATCAGAGCAAGATGTATTGAGGAGAAAATGTAGTTCTTTACAAGAAGCATTTGGACAAAGTAGCAGTGAAAGACCAGGAAGTAATAAAGAAAAAGGTAAAGGTAAAATGTCTACCCAAGCCTGAGACAGGGAGGCATGTAAAAAAAACCTGCAATTCTTGCCAAGTAATGCTGCAAGCCAGGAACAGACTGAATCCCATCATATCAAAGAAGAATAACCAACAAGAAAACAGCTGTTTTAATAGGAGTTAGAACCACAGCCAGTTGAGCTACACTCCAGCAAGGTAGATGAGTTTACTGAAAAAGGCAATTTGTCTACCACAGCCTCCACATCTTCTATATTTGTCAGTAAGGTAGATGGGCCTGCCAAGAAAGGCAGTTTATTAACCACAGCCACCATGGCCTCCACTGCTGACAGAGTGGAGATCCCACTAATAGACAAGGCTACAGTATCAATTGCTCCAGAGGCTATCACATTGCCTGCTGTGGAATTTTGGAACAATAATAGGCACATAAAGAGGTTGCAGCACTGCTTCAAGAGCAGTGCTCAAGAAAACGCACCAGAATATTGCAAGGATTTATTGCAAAGACTGGCAGATGCAGAGCTAGATCTTACAGTGCTGGCTGAAGACCAGGACATATGGGAACTGGTGAATTAACAGTGGCATAAAGCTGTTGGGTTCCTACTAAAGTTGTGCAAGTAGAATGTTAGCTGAGTGGGAGTGATGTAAAAAATCTGTAATTCCACCTAAATTGTCACCTAACTTAGTCACTTAGATCATTACCTTCAGGGCCTATAGAATACTGACCAAATTTCTTGCCAGGATTTACTTCGAATGTTTTCACCAAAATACCAGGTACTCAGAACATGAAGATTCTCAATGTTATTCAAGCAGCCCCATGGTTTGCACACATATTCTTGGTGCCTTCCTTAGCCTATTCTATGTGTTTGTTATGCTAAGACCATGTAAAAGTATAAATACTACTTTTACATTCAGTAAATCATCAAGTGTACACCATATAATCTGCTTGTTCTCCCAAATCACTCCCAATATCTCCAAGACTCTTATAGATATAGATATGAGTATGTCAATTGCTACAGGTGTGCACATCTGTAGGGCTTAGTGAGCAGGAGGCCATAGTCTTATTGATTCAAACTTTATGTGGAATATCCAAGGTAGCAGTGGGTTAGCAAATGAATAGGGGTGATTGTACAGTGATATATGAATTGCACAAGGGGAGGTAGTGAAAGGAAATTCCATTTGGTAAACTGGTATGGTGGCACTATACCAAACTAGTAGTGGGCTGCCATTAATTCTAAGCTGCTGGTATTATGATGGTCTCCAAAAAAGATCATGATAGCAGACCTGGATCAGATTCACCTACAGGGCCAAATTACTTTTGATAGGGCAATTATTTGCACATGGCTTCCTCATCAAATCCCCTCACTCTCAGCTCATTATTGATCTTCATACTTGTCTTGTAATATATCTTCTTACATACCTATGCTGGCATCTTGATGTAGAGCTCATGCCACAGCTTTCTGCTCTGATTCTCACATCTTTGTTGACTCTCTGAGGTATCCAGCTCTGCTAGATTAATGAGTAGTACCCATGTATCTGTATGAAGGCTCACCATAGACACTTGGGCCATACTAAAATCATTTGGCAAGAGCTCAAGTGGATCTGACACTGATGTTTTTGGCCAAGACCATGCTTGCAAGCTGGGGGATGGGTGTATCTGGGTTGCACTAAAGATGAGTCAAGATTTGAGATAGGGAACATAGTGCCAGATTTGGTTACTTATACAGTAGTATATTGGCATCAACCTGGTTGTATACAACATAACTATGAAAACTAATGTGATTGTTGAACTTTCCATATATTATGCATGATGCATCTTGGGTTACATTGACACGGATCAGATCACATCAATTGCAGATTTCCTTTTTGATTATATACTTGCTGGCAAATCATCATAAAGTTACTAAGTCATTATTTGTGGATGATTTTTGCAACATAATAATGGGATGTATGGCAATTGATGGAGATCTAATCATAATGCATGGAGCATCAGAAAAATTATTTTGATTGCACCAAATCAACTCACATCACCTCTACTTGAGTACAAACTAATTTTGATATGACTAACTCATTGGAACAGTCTTTTCTCATCAATCTCATTACTACCACTGGATTTCCTTTTTACACATTGGAGGAAATCTATATCAATCACTGTGGATCATCTACCTCAATCTACTCAAGGTATTGCCTTGTTATGCTTCTCTGCTATTAAAAGTACCGTTGCCTTACAAGGTTTCATCCCTCCATCCGTGGTAGCAAAAGTCCTATAAGCCATCATTTCTAGCTCAGAGCAATAGCAAACCACATTGCAGAGGGCATAAATGACTTAGAGCCAGCTTGGAATACTAGGCTCTGAAGCTCCAGTATACTTCCATATCCCAGAGTGATCAGCAACAGGTTCCATATCAGGAGTATTCTGGATACCTTCTCAGTTGGGATCAACAGACCTTGTAGAGGGCAGAGGCACTTTTATTCTGGCAAATACAAGATGCACTGTGTGAAGTGTGAGGACTCTCTGAAATTGAGGGTAATATCACCCTGATTAGTGGGCCATTTGCTGAAAGCATCAACTGCATTGATGTGACAAAGTTGTGATGAGCTTTGAGTGGCTATTCTACAGGTACAAAGCTGAATATATAATGAGCTACCAAATGAATGTTTAAGTCAGATCAGTTTTTAGTCAAATCAATTAGTTATATGCTTAGCCTATCAGTTTATCAGTGTTATCTGTCAGATCAGCAGCATTAGTCAGCAGATGAATCAGCAGATCCTTTTTTGAAATAGTGGACTATTTGGCATCATTCTGCAGCTAAAAATTAACTTAACAATTCTGGACTAGTCTTGGTCATTGTGGGACTAATTTACAGCTCTAACTTTGCCACTTTCTTCAGATCTATGATCTTATTATTACTCCCCTATAGTCAGGAGCAAATTAGCACTAATACTTACTATTATGTACTAACCCTGCAACTGTTACAGAATGCTCCTGAATATTGAGAAACCCTCCCTACCTTGTGTTACAGCTGTATTATTTCTACAAAGGTATAAATACTGAGCTTCTTTATTAATAAACAACAGTTCAACTATTATCACTATCTCTTGATAAAACCCTTATATCCAAAACACTTCTTAAATTGCAACATCCTTATCAGACAGGAATACATATATTAAATGGGATCTTATTGGGTGATAACAAAGCAATCAAATGTGTCATCAGCCACAACCTACAATACCAAATACAATTAGTCAGCAATTGATCTAGCAAAAATGTATATAAGGAGCTACTGGAACCTCAGTAAGAGTCAGTTCAAGTTTTAGCAAACATAATACTAGCTAAACTCCCTATTCCTCTACAACTCTTATACTAAGACTTGTAACAGGAATGTATAACCATGCCTCTGCCTTAGCACTTGATGGATTCTCATTAAACAAGTACTCTACCAGCAAATCCTGCTGGCCACTTAATCTCATGAACCTTAATCTGCTGCACATCTTACAGTATCAGAGCAAAAATATGATTGCAGTCACACAGGTATCTGGGCCCATATTACCATCCAACCTGGATTGCTATCTGTCTCCATTGCTAGACAAATTATATATGTTTTCCAGTAGGATAACAATAAGTTGCTGCTATGTAAAAGCACATATAATTATCTGCGTTTGGAGATACCCCAGCTATCAGCAAGATAACAGGTTTTTCCGGGTACAATGAATGTTATTACTCTCAGATGTGTAAGATCCAGGGGATTTAATTCGTAACTCACACACATTATTATTACCCAAACACCAACACCCAGAACATCATCTTCCCACAGAGAGAAGGTACAGGAGTCAGCATGCAACTGCAGCAAAGTTGGCAAGCTACAAGCCATCAGCTGGAATATAGAATCAAGCAGAAACCAGAAATACTTAAGATAGAGGGCATTTGTTATAGCAACAGCTTTCCACCGGGAATACTGCATTTGCTTTTCAAAAATATCCCTTTACTGATGAACAAGTTGTATAGGGTGCATTTCAAGCTAGATGAACCCTTCAGGATACCAAAGATACTCAAAGAATTGGCAAGATAATACAGTGAATCTGCTACCATAAGTACTTCTCACAGGTTCCAATAAATATTCATACTCATTTGCAACAATAAAGTTGCAAAGATTGGATGAACTGGATTTGTATTTTTTCATATGTAACTTTGCAAGTATCATACTAAAAAGCTGTAAGCTTCAGGTGATGGATGTATGTCAATTATGGCAGGTGTGTACATTTGCAGAGGTTAGTAAGCAGAAGGCCATAGTTTTTTTTTATTCAAACCATATGTGGAATACCCAAGGTAGTTGTGGGTTAGCAAATAAAGATGGGTGATTGTGCAGTGAAACATGAGTTGCACAAGAGGAGGTAGAAAAAGGAAATATCATTTGGTAAATTGGCATAGTGGCATTGTTCAGAGCTAGCTGTAGGCTGCAATATTGCCGTAATAATGCCATCAGAGACTTGCAATGAGGCCATCAAGAGACAGTCATATTTCTTGCCATATAAGGCAACAGGATGTAATGGCCAGTTAGATCTATTTAAAATAGCTGTAGAGCGCATTAAGACCGCAACAATGCCACGCAATTATTACTACCACACCAATTAGACCCTGCCAAGTTTTTCAACCTTATTGAGCTGTGAAATTAGCTAAGCACCATGTAGTTCAATACATGAAGTACTCAGACAAAGTAACAGTGAAGGAGCTGGCAGTTATAAAAGTAAAGGTTAACAGAGAGAAGTCTACCCAAGCCTGAGACAGGGATGTAGGAGAAAAAAGCCACAGCTCTATAGAATTACTGACAAGAAAGCAGCTTATTTCACAGGAATTGTAAGCTGAGCATTCTTCAAGAGTAGTGCTCAAGAAAACACACTTGAATATTCCAAGGATTTATTATCATTTCAATATTCAGGCTTCTTTAGTGCATTATCTCTCTTCAGTAGGCATTGGTCTGTAATATGTCATTTTCTTTTGCAGTAGTTGCAAAACAGGTTGCTGATGCCATTGAAAGGTCTTGAGTCCCTCCTTTGTTGGTTATCACTGCTTATTGAAGCATTACTTCTTCCTTGTTGTTAGCACCTGATTTTGTTAATTTTAGATTCAGGAGTCTTCCATATATGTAATTTTAGGTCAAACTTCAGTTCTGGACTCTAGTGCTGATACAAGACCCTGAAGCTCCTTTGTCAGGCTATTCAAGATGGTAACTCTCACATCCTCTGTTGAGATATTGGACTATTTGGTATCATTCAGCAGCTAAAAATTTACTTAACAATTCTAGACTAGTCTAAGTCCCTGTTGGACTCATTTACTGCCTTAACTTTGCCACTTTCTCCAGATATATGATCTTATGATTATTCCCCTATAGTCAGGATCAAATTAGCACTATTACCAAACATTATGTACTAACCCTGAAACTGTTACAGAATGCTCCTGAATATTGAGAAGCCCTCCCTACTTTGTGTTACAGCTGTATTACTTCTACAAAGGTATAAATTCTGAGCTTCTTTACTAATAAACAACAGTTCAACTATTATCACTATTTGTTGATAAGATCCTAATATCCAAATCACATCTTAAATTGCAACAGGTTATGAGCCCCAATTGCCTTAATCTATTCTAAAGAAGACTTCTACTAGCAAACAGAGTAATACCAACATCTTCCCAGTAAAGGAGAGGTTTGATGGGAAGAGCTACAGACTTTGGAGAATCAAGATGCAGATCCACCTTGAGGAAAGAAAGCTTTGGGACATTGTAACAGGAAAGGAAGTTGAGCCCAAAGGAACAGCAAAAGATGTGGAGAAGTTTCAACAGAAGGAGAGAAAGGCCTTCCATGTCATATGAATCAATGTGCAAGACTCCTTCATTGGACAAATCCATGCCTCAAATACTGCCAAAGCAACATGGGAATCCTTAGAGAAGATCTTTAGAGCAAAGTCAGTATCAAGCAAGCTTTATTTGAAACAAAAGTTCTTCAACATGAGGAAGAAGCCAGATGATGACATGCTACAACTCATTACCAGAATGGAGACACTTGTAGAAGAACTTTACAGTATTAATGCTGGTGGAGATGATGAAGAAAAGATACTCTGTCTGCTTTGCAGCCTACCAGACAAGTATGAGCCACTCATACTTTCATTTGAAAGCAGAGAAGACAACTTGATTTTAGACTATGTCAAAGGAAGACTGCTCCATGAAGAACTCAGACGTAATGATCAAGCAGAGAAAATTGAAGATAATGCTTTATTCAGCTCAGAAAGGCACTAAGAAAAGAAGGGAAAACAACAAAACCAAAGAAAACCTGGTTGCTGCAACTATTGTAAAAAGCCAGGACACTGGGCAAGAGAATGCAAGAAAAAAAAAACAGACAAAAACAGAAACAATGGCAGGCAAACAGTATAACTACTGATGAACAGTTATTTGTAGCCATACAAGAGAGTGCAAGTAACCAAAGTAATGAATGGTATATTGACTCTGTAGCATCACAGCATATTTGTGGTATAAAGGACTGGTTCAGCAACTTAAAGACTATTCCCGTAAGACAGGTTTATCTGGGAGATAACTCTGCATTGGAAGCTACTGCCAGTGGGTCTATACAACTAAATATGAGTGTTAACTCAGGGACATCAACAGCAAAACTGAGTAACATACTCTATGTACCTGGAATAGCTAAGAACCTACTCTCAGTCAGTAAAGCAACTACTCAGGGACTGAAATTTGTTTTTATTAAGCTGAGCTGCTCAATATTGAGTGTAAATGGGTAAAAATTACCTTTGGAAATCAGAGATCCCAATATATACAAGTTACAATGCAAGATCATTGTACCTAAGCATGTCAACATTGCTGAAACTGATAAAGCCAGCTGGGAGATGTGGCATAGGAGGCTACAGCACATAGGGGAACAGAAAATGAGCCAATTGGTGAAAAATCAACTAGTTTTGGGCCTAAATTACACAATTCCAATCAAATTGAATGTCTGTGAGGGATGTTCATATGGCAAACAAGCTGGATAACGTTTCAAGAGCTCAGGAGGCATCAATACCACCAAAATACTGGCTACTGTACACTCAGCCATATATGGCCCCATGAGAACACTGTCCTTTGGAGCCAAGAGATACTTTATGACATTTATTGATGACAAAACAAGATATACATGGGTGTACTTCCTCAAAACAAAGGATGAAGCTTTAGAGACGCTTAAACACTTCAAGAACACGACAGAAACACAAACTGGGTGTAAATTGAAGGTACTACAAAGTGACAATGGAGAGAAATATTGCTGAAAAGAGTTTGAAAAATACTGCTCATCTACTGGTATACTTCAACAGACAACTGTTCCTCATTCTCCACAGCAAAATGGAGTAGCAGAACATGCAAATAGAACAATAGTAGAGATGGGAAGATCCATGCTACATGATAAGGGAATGGACTACAACTTTTGGGCTGAATCTGTTACTACTGCTGTATACATCAAGAACAGATGCCCAACAACAGCACTACACAACTCTACACCCTTTAAAGCATATACAGGTAAAAAACCAGATCTCCAGCACCTCAAGATCTTTGGCAGTGATGTTTTTTATCACATCCCTGACAAAAAACACTCAAAGTTGGAACCAAAGAGTAGGAAAGGGATCTTTCTTGGGTATTGTGAAGATACTAAAGGGTGTAAAGTGTATGATGGCAAAATTCAGAAGCTGATCAAGCGCAGGGACATTGCATTTGAGGAGAATTCAGATCAGAAAGCCACAGAAATCATTGGCCAGCTGCCTGATGATGCATTCAACACTAATGAAGAATATATGTACCAAATCCAGCCAGATACAGAAGATACGTCTACCAGTTCCAGATCAGAACAGATTATTCCAGTTAGGAGATCTACCAGAATAAGAAATGCCCCTGGATCCTGGTGGCAGACATCCAATGATCATGAAGAAGCTTATCTTGCCTTATGTGCCAAACCTCCAAATCTGGAACAGGCAATGCAAAGTCCGAATGCTACTAAGTGGCAACAAGCCATGCAAGAGGAGTACCTCTCACTGATCAAGGCAAAAACGTGAGAACTGTTAGATTTACTAAATGGGAGAAAGCCAATTGGATGTAGATGGGTCTACAAGATCAAGATAACCTCAAATGGTGCCGTTGATAAGTACAAGGCTAGATTGGTAGCTAAAGGTTATTCCCAGATCCAGGGACTAGACTTTAAGGAAACATTTGCTCTGGTTGCCAAGTTTAACTCTATTAGGACAGTCCTAGCCCTGGCAGCTGTACACAGTCTAGATCTACAACAAATGGACATCAAATCAGCCTTTCTAAATGGGGATTTGCAAGAAACTATATATATGGAGCAACTAGAAGGTTTTACCAATCCAAAAGACCCCCATAAAGTGTGCAAACTTAGAAAATCATTGTATGGGCTTAAGCAGGCACCTAGAGCATGGTATGACAAGATTGACACATATCTAGAGGAAATTGGGTTCTCTCATAGCACTGCAGTTCACAGTATATATGTTAAACAGCTCAAAAAGGGTGTGATCATCCTAGTTCTTTATGTGGACAACCTAATTATAGCTACAAGTGACCGAGCAGCACTTAAACAGACAGGCTACAAAAATTATTCAAAGACTTAGGTTTTAATTCAGATGAGCCAACATGTATTTACAAGGATAATCAAAGTTGTATTTCATTTGCTAGAAATCCTACTAATCATGCCAGAACTAAGCACATTGATATACTGCATCACTTTGCAAGGGAAGCTGTAGAGAAAAATTTAGTAGAGTTAGTGTACTGCTCATCTAACAAAATGGCGGCAGATATATTGACAAAACCACTAGCTATGCCACAATTTGAGAATCTCAGGGAGGAATTAGGATTCAGGAATTATTTAGTTGAGGGGGAGTGCTGAAATATTGGACTATTTGGTATCATTCAGCAGCTAAAAATTTATTTAACAATTCTAGACTAGTCTTAGTTACTGTAGGACTCATTTACTGCATTAACTTTGCCACTTTCTCCAGATATATGATCTTATGATTATTCCCCTATAGTCAGGATCAAATTAGCACTATTACCAAACATTATGTACTAACCCTGAAACTGTTACAGAATGCTCCTGAATATTGAGAAACCCTCCCTACTTTGTGTTACAGCTGTATTACTTCTACAAAGGTATAAATACTGCGCTTCTTTGTGAATAAACAACAGTTCAACTATTATCACTATTTCTTGATAAGTTCCTTATATCCAAATCACTTCTTAAATTGCAACATCCTCATCAGTATTTGGTACACCTGCAGATCCCATCTCATCCACCAATAGGGCTATTCTGTTACCTATATTTTCCATTTCTTCATCTGGTAGCATCTTTGTAGTTAAGAACTTATATGTAAGATACATTTTCTTGGCAGCTGGACATGACTGGTATGTGTCTTCAAGTGCCTTTCTTGCATTTTTGTCATGTTTGCTCTTGAGCATTGAATTAGCAACTTGTTTTTATTATCAAGGCAAAGATAGCTTAAACACTTTGGTCTTTTGTCTGGTACTCTAAGGCTTTCTCTCCTACATTTTCAGGAGGGCCTTCTTCTCCCACAACAATATCCCAAAGATCCCTTTATTGTAGCAGCAGCTTCATCTTCACCTTCTACACTTGGTAGTTCAATCCATCCAGCTTATTAGCAGAGGAAAATAATTAAGTTATAGCAGTATTAGACATTGCAGAGAGTGACAGCTTGGGGCTCATAACCAGCAGTAGGAGTCTTCAAGATATAGGAAGGGATTAGGAGAGCAACTAGATTCAGTGATTTTCACTCAATGATTTATTGAAGACAAAAGTATTATTTATACTCTAAATTTTGTTGGCAAGGCAAACATGTAGAATAGGTTCAGGAAGATTCCAAGAACATGTGTGCAAAGTTTAGGGCTGCTTGGACATCTTTGAGAATTTTCAAGTTCTGGGTACCTCATATATATTTTGGTAAAAATATTCCTAGCTAATCCCAACAGGGAATGTGATCAGTGTTCTCAAATATTTGTAGGTAAAGATCCTAGTTACTCAGTTAGTTGAATATTTAGGTGGAATTACAAACTTTTACAACAGTGAAACACTGTCAAGATTTTTGCCATTTGAGTTAATTAGATATATTGGCTGCATGGGTCTGCCACAATAGATGTAGAGTGTGCTATGATATTTGTACCATAGAGCTATTTAAATACTATCAAGTTTCTTGCTTTAGTTGGCAGTAATGTCAGTTAAATGCTTTCATGATCCCACCATGCAAGTGGGTCAATAATTCATAGCTGCTAGCATTATAATGGCCTCATAGTGGGATCCTGTTGGCTGATCTGGATTGGATCCACCTAAGGGACCAAGATATCTTTTATAGGGGGTATAGTGTTACATATACAACTATGGTTTGGTGAATATGTCAGCAATCATTTCATCTGAAGGACAGAATACTAAGCAAACTAAGTTATTCTCTATAGCTTCATGTATGAAGTGATGTCTAATATCTATGTACTTGGTTCCAGCATCAAAAGTTGAATTTCAACCTAATTGTATACATCCTTGATTATCTTGAAATAAAATAATAGGTGTTTTTTGACATAGGCCTAAATCTGCACAAAGCTTTCTTAACCACATTGTTTTTTTTTGTAGCTTCACAGGCAACCATATACTCTGCCTCTGTGGTGGAAAGGGTTATGGTTGTTGCTTTTGTGATTTCTATGAGATTGCTCCTTTACAGTAAAGTAAGGTGTATCCTGTGGTAGATCTTCTGTCTTCCATGTTTTGTCCCTAATCAGCATCAGAGTATCCCACAAAGTTCTGTTCTGAGTACTTATAAGTGTATCTTAAGCAGATCTCAGCAGCTCCTTTTAGGTATCTAAATATCCACTCAACTGCTACAATATGATCAGATCCATAGTTCTGATAATGCTGGTTGACAACTCCCACTGAATATGAGATATCTGGACATATTCCAAGCATGATATACATCAGACCACCAACCATAGATTGATAAGGAAAGTCAGGGCTTTCAGATGGCACCAAGCTCTCTTGAATTCATTGAGTTTGACTAAGTTAAGGTTTGGCTCCATTAGGGTAGCTGCCAGTTTACAGTCTTCCATTTGGTACTTCTTTAGTATATCTTGAATATACTTGGATTGGCTTAGGGTGAAAGTCAGGGTACTTCTGTCTATGGAGAACTTAATCCCCAAGTATAAACTGAGTTCTCCTTGGTTGGACATCTTGAGCTCTTTAGATAGGCTGGATTTAGTCTCCTCCAATGTTGCTACATTATTGGTGGCTGTAATAAAACCATCCACATTTAGAGCTAATAGAACTGCACTTGCTCTATCTGGCTTATATTATAAACTATAGACAGCATTACCCCTCTTGAAACTCAAAGATTCCAAAAATGCAAATCTATCTTGCAATTCCAGGCTCTTGGTGATTGCTTGAGACCGTAAAGAGATTTTTTAAGCTTGCAGACCAAATGGGGGTTATTGTGGCCAAAAAATGCATCAGGCTGGTCCATATACATGTCCTCATCAAGTTCTCCATTTGCAAATGCAGTTTTTACATCCATTTGATGTATAAAAAATTTATTTTGGCTGCAAATACCCAATATCAATCTGATGGAAATAAACTTGGCAACTGGTGCAAAGGTCTCAGTATAGTCAAGTCCTTTTGTTTGAGAGTATTCTTTGGCCACAAGTCTTGCTTTGTATCTTTCCATTGGACCATCACCTTTATACTTTGACTTAAAGACCCATCTGCATCCAACTGATTTTTAGTTGATGGTATTTTGACAAAGTCCCAAGTTTGATTTTCCATCAGAGCCTGATATTCTTCAGCCATTGCAGATCTCCAAACTTTGTCTGAGGGCTATTTAGGGCCTCTTTTACAGTCTGGGACTCACCAATATGGACCAAATAGGCATGGGCTAAGCTTGTACCCTCATTGATATAGTAATTTGGGCTATTTCTGGTATAAAGAGTACTTCTTTAAAGGTCAGTGTGTGGCTTTCTTCACTGCTTCTAAGGTTTACGTGGATAGTTCCTTCTCTCACTGCATCAAGTGTTCTATTATCATCCATGAAAACCTTATTATCTGGAATTTCTTGATATTGTTAAAATGTTCTTTTTGGTGTGTAAAGTGTTGAGATGCTCCAGAGTCAATATACCACATCTGAGAATCCTTGTTTGTGGTCATATTTAGTGCAGATATGAATAGTCTATCTTCAGTTGTTGCAGCATTTCAATACTCAGGCTTCTTTTGCTGATAATCTCTCTTTTTGTGACACCTGTCTGATGTGTGTTCTTTCCTTTTGCAGTAGTTGCAAAACAGGTTGCTGTTGCCTTTGTTTGGTCTTGGGTACCTCCTTTGTTGGTTATCATTGCTGGTTAAAGCATTTTCTCTTTCCCTCTCATTGGCACTGTGGTGGTGTATAAGTCCAAGGGAGAGATACGTCCAACACTTCTCAAGTGTTTTGTGTGTGGGGTGTTCACTGGGTGCAATAACCTCTGGCAAAAGCTTGCTAGGAATACCTGGGTTCTGTCTCTAATCTAATGTGAAGGGGAATAAAGCCACAAGCTTGCCAAGGGAAAACTATTGAACTACAATCCCCAACTTAATTGGCGTCTTAACAAAAGTTTGTGCTGGGTTCAGCATCCTTTGAGATGGCAATGTACTAAAGCTTCCAAAGTCAAAACAACTGTAAACTCCGCCAGCAGGGACTTGATAAGAATGCAGCTGTGGTCAATAGCTACAAAGACAGAAAAGTATCTTTGCCTGTACAAGAACAAACTTGGGAAAGAATCAAATATAATAAAAGATACATACTCTGAGTATTCCTCACAAGTAGTGCCTCCAAGGTCAGTTGGCTGTCAGCACGGCTTCCTGGGAGAGCCCTGTGGTCTGGGGTTGGAAGTTCAGGTAGCAGCAGGTAGCAGCAGGTAGCAGTGATCACACAAATCAACAAGTTAGTATATTAATAACAGGGATGATGATTTATTGTTGAGGGATAGCCTCCCTCATATACTTTTTTTACTGGCTAAGTGATTACTAATCATGGTGTTCCAGAAGGTTCTGGATATCAGTAGAAATCTTAATGACAACAGAATGACCTAAGAATGTTCTAAGTAGGTACCAGAAGGTTCTAAGAGGCACAGCACATCCAACCAACCAGGAATCAGTATTCTGAAACCTGTGTAACATAGAGATACCATATACGGTATGGAAATGGTAGGGATGGTGACATGGGTTGATCATATGTTACAGGTACTGGTGTGGGTACTTGCCTAATATAGAGGCACTTATAGCTAGTGATCTTACATAAAGTGAGGGGTAACTTATGCAATAAGGTAAGCAGGTGTGGTAGTCAACCGGCTTATGGGATAGTACTGATCAGGTGAGACATATGGGTAAGTGTAGTAGAGATATAGGGAAGTAGAAAATAAGGGAATTAGCACATCTGTTAGTGGGTGTCACTGTCACCCCACTACATCCACCCCTCTCTCAGCTTTGAGCTTGGGTCAGAGCAAACTAATCTTGATGTGCAAAATTCCTATGCTTGAATAACTAAAGTTGGTTTCCAGCAACTGGTGCTCTCAACTGGGTGTTGTCAAGCTCAGATATGTAATAACTTCCATTTCCAATCACTTTGGAAATGAGGTAGGGGCCAGTCCATTTGTTGTCCAACTTCCAACTCCATTGTTTGTCCAAGGTGGAATCATAGAGTAATACTGGGTCTCCTAGTGATAGTGGTTTTGGTCTTGTTGGGTGTGATTTGTCAATGGGCACCTTGTTCTTCAGTTGTGTATCCTTAAGTTGTTCAGCAGCTCTGCTGATATTCAAGTTATGGTGATCAAGTTGCTGTATGCAAGTTGCAAGGAGGTCTTCAGTCTGCATATTGGATCTCCAATTCAATGAGTACCAAGTGACTGTGTTTAACTCAACTGGTAGTATGCAGTCATGTCCATAGAGTAGTTTGAATGGCAATAATCCAGTTGTTCTCTTGGTAGTAATTCTATCTGCCCAGAGTGCAAGATATAATTGCTGTGGCCACAGTGTTGTGTTATTCTTACAGGTCTTGACAAGAGAGTTCACCAATGGTCCATGTCCTCTCTCTGTCATTCCATTGGCTTGAGGGTGGTAAGCTGTTGTAAAAGCAATGTGTATCTTGTACTTTGAGCACAACTCCTGGATCATTTGGGATGTCATCTCCCCTCTGTCAGCAACAAACTGTTGGATGCAGCCAAATATGCATATGATGTCTTCAAGTATAAATCTCCATATGGTATGACTCTTGTTGTTGGGCAAGGCTCAAGCCACTGCCCATCCACTAAGGTCATCTCTTGCAACAATCAGGTACTTTTTTGATCCAGCTGTTGGCATGTGGACAAGGTTAATACCAACCTTTTGCCATAGACAGATTGTGTAGGTAGGATGCAGTGGTTCTTCATAACGCTTGGAGGATCTCTTCTGGCAGGCTACACATAACTCAACAAAGTGTTGGATATTGGGATACATGTTATCCCAGTAGTACCTCTGAGCTGTGGCATTGTAGGTAGCTTCTTGTCCTCTATGTCCTCCTGGTTCTCCTTGGTGGATACTTGTCATGATGTTCAGTTGCTCTTGTGGGGTAGTGACTACTCTTCTTGGCATAAGTCCAGGCTTCACTTGCTTAAAGAGAAGATCATCTTTGAGATAGTAGTGGTGTGCCTTCTTCCTGAGTTTCCATCCAGCTAGGTTTCTTAAGTGTCCTTAGATAATCCTTGATCAGACTCCAGGTAGTTCTCTCTTGGTCTTAGATGGCAATCTGTCAGATCTCTGCATCAATAATATCATCAAAGTGAGCGTCCAAGTCTTCAAATAATTGTGGTCCCTTCCTGGAGAGTGCATCAGCTACAACATTTGTCTTGCCAGGGATATGTCTGACCTCAAAGTCAAGCATTTTCAGCCATGCCATCCATTGGTTTGTGGCATCATCAGGTAGGTCAGGCTTGTTGACCATTCCTATAAGTGGCTTGGCATCTGTTTCCAGGATGAAATGTGTCATGTAGAGTTGTGACTTCAGTTTCCTCAGCATCCTCACAACTCCTAGTAGGTCTCTCTTAATTTGTGAGTATCTTTGTTCTCTAGGAGAGAATAGGCAGCTCTCATATCTGCAGGCATAGCAGTTGCCATCTTCATCATCTTGGCCAAGTAGTGCTCCAGCTACTATAGGGCTTGCATCCACTGTCAAAATAGGTAGGCATTCAGTGTTCTGATAGTCAAGAGGTCTTAGACCTGGTGGAGATACTAAGGCCTCTTTTGGTAATTGCATGGCTTCTTCTTGCTCTTCTCCCCAGATAAATGGGGTATTCTTTCTCTGTAGTTGGTAAGTTGGTTCTGCTATCTCAGAAAATCTTGGGATCCAGATCCTAAAGAACCCACAAGCTGCCACAAGCTTGTGTGAGATTTGTGGGGGTAGGCCAGTTGCATATCTTTTGTGTCTTGGAGTCTTCAGGTGAACAACCAAAGGTGTTGCATTTTTGTCCAGCAATGGATATCTCTGATACACCAAAGCTGCTTTTCTCACCACTGATGGTGAGTCCAGCTTCTTCAATGGCTCCTAATATGGCATCATTGTCTGAAATATGATCATAGACAAACTTTTTTACTCCAGACATAACTTCAGTAGTGTCCCGGATTTTTGGTCCTTTGATGCCTATGTCATCAACAACAACAGCAAGTTTCTCAGGTATTAGCTGATACAGCACATTCACCATGCATCTCTGGAACTGAACCACGGAGTTGGTAGCCCCTTGGCTGAGTCTTATCATCCTTAACCATCCAAATGGTGTCTGGAGTGCAAACATATCTCTTGATGTCTCATCAAGGGGGATCTGGTCATATCCTGAGTAGAGATTGTATGTTGAGTAGATGGAGTGGCCACTAAAGCTTTCTGCAAAGTCATCAATAGATGGAGGTATAGCAGCATCTCTGATAGTGATAGCATTTGCAGGTTGCATGTCTTGAATGAATTGGAGCTTTCCATTCTTCTTTTTGGTCACAAACCATCTGTTAGCATAAGGTCCATGGCAAGGTTCTAGGATACCAGCTTCTATCTTCTTCTTAAGTAGGTCATGCACATCAGCTTGGAGTCCTCTGGGCAGTGGGTAAGGCTTAAATGACCAGGGTGTGTGGGGCACTGTATGAATCTTAATAGGTTTTTCAGCCAATGTCTTTAAGAGTCCCATCTCCTTGACATTATATGAGAAGCCCTTATCATGCCTTTTCAAGGTCTCTTTAAGTAATAGTATCTCCTCTGGTGTTAGGTTTCCATCACCAATGATAAGTTACTTAAGTCTCTCAGGTGTAAGTTGTATATCTTCTGGTGTTTCTTCTGGTGGTCTAATGTAATCAGCAGGTCAAGATCCATCAATAAAGGGGCAAGTGATGGTCTAATCTTCTGTTCTATTGTCTTGTATTTTGTTTAAACCATAGTTGTCTGCTCCTGTATACCTAATGAGCAGCTCCAAATGTTGGGGTGTATATTGTCAGGCTCCTCATCTTCTTCTATAACAGGATGTGTTGTCTGGCAAGCAGTATGCATCCTCTTATTGTTGGGTGTTACACCACAGAAGGTTGACTATAGTTCTGGGTTGGATCCTTGTATGGTGTACCATACTGACCCATTGAAATAGTTGGTAGTTGTAGCCTTGGTACTGGTTTCCCATGGTCTACCTAGCAGAAGGTCAAAGTTTGCCTTCTGGCAGATGAAGAGGGGAAGCCAGACCTTGATTCCTTGTACCTCAATAGGAAACTTGTGTACTACACCATAGAGTGGAGTAGATCCTGAGTTTGCATCAGTCATGTTCCATCCAATATCTGTATCAACAGGCAGTAGCTCCTTGCTTCTAAGTGTCTTCCAGAAATCTAGCAGCATAACACAAATCTCTGAGCCACTGTCAATATGGCAGTCAACAGGGTCATCATATATATACCCTTTTACCACAGCAGTTCCAATAGAGTAAAAGGTCTTATATTCAGTAGTGTTGTCATCCTTTTGGTGGTCTTCATGGTTTGTCTGAATTATATGGGTATCCATATGTTCAACAGCTTGTTGTCTTGTTCTAAGCTGCTCATCAAAGGTCTTCCTAACAGATGGGGATACACTAATGATTTCTCCAACCAACAAAGTGAGGTTCTGCTTCAGCAGCTTCTCAGTAATCAGTTGAGGGCTTGAGTAGCTTGCTATCTTTGAGGTCATCAAAGGTGAGGCAATGGATCTTGGGTGGGCAGCATACTAGGCCTCTTGTCAATAACAGCTTCAGGTTCTTCAAATCATGGTCTTCTAAGGATGGGTTTGGCAGGTTCTTCAGGGAGGTGTCTTTTGGTAACAAAGGCATCAACTTTGTATTGTTTGCTGTCAGGGTTGTTTGGATTCACTGTATGAGTCCCAGTAGGGGCATCAGCAGTAATCTTTCTGGTTGCTGAGTCAGACTTCTGAAAAAGGGCTCTCATCCCTCCTCTTTGGAAATTAGTGGGAATCCTTCTTCCTTCCTTGTCAGCAAGCATTCCATCAGCATCAAACTGTACTGCTCCTTCTCTGAGTAGCTGACTAAGCTCTGAGCATTCTTGTCTGGCATGTTGAGTAGAGTCACACCAGATGCAGTGTCTGGGCAAAGGTCTTTGACCCTCAGTAGCAACCTCAGCTGAGCCATTAATCTTGAGGGCTAGCTTTTGTAGCTGTTCAGCAAGTTGGTCAATTCTGTTGGTAGTGTAGGTCTGATTGTCAGCAACAGCACTCCTTGACTCCTTGGTTGACTGGTCTGGCAGATTAGATGTCAGGAGTCTGATAAAGGTGGAAGTTTGCTTTACCTCTAGGAGAACACGTTTCATATCTGCAAGGCAAGGGATGCCAGACTTGTCATCCTTGTCTGCATGTAATTCAACTTTCCTTGCCAAGTCCTGAGGAAGCCCTTGTGCAAGGTAAAGTGTCATGGTAAACTCAGTTATAGTCTGGGACTCTAGGAGTGGCTTGGCCATATCTTCATACTGTTGAATGAACTCTTCAAGTGGTAGCTTGGAAAGTCCAGTCCTACCAAAGTGTCCAAGGTCTTCAATTCCATAGTATATCTGGGGTCTACCATACTTGGTCTGTAGGTATGTCTTCATTAAGGCCCAGTCAGTAAGAATGTCTCCTTGTCTGAGAAGCTTAGTGGTAATATCATTGCTGCAGTAGTAGGGGAAGTCTTCAGCCATTTCTTGTTCAGATAGGCTGCACATCTTGCAGAGCTTCTCCCACTTGAATATAAAGCTTTCCACGTTCTTTCCATCAAACTGTGGGGCTCCATGTGAGAGTGGTAATGGCATAGAATTCATTTTGGGCAGGTAGGTTGGTGTTGTAATCTTGATAATATTGGTAGTCTTGTTTCAATAAGTGGATAACAGCTCAAATCTTCAGGTAAGTCTTGTTGGGTCTTAGGGAGCTTGTATGAACCCCCCACATTAGGTGCCAAATATGTGGTGGTGTATAAGTCCAAGAGAGAGATATGTCCACACTTTGCAAGTGTTTTGAGTGTGGGGTGTTCACTGGGTGCAATAACCTCTGGCAAAAGCTTGCTAGGAATGCTTGGGTTCTGTCTCTAATCTAATGTGAAGGGGAATAAAGCCACAAGCTTGTCAAGGGAAAACTATTAAGCTACAATCCCCAACTTAGTTGGCGTCTTAACAAAAGTATGTGCTGGATTCAGCATCCTTTGAGATGACAATGTACTAAAGCCTTCAAAGTCAGAACTGTTGTAAGAGTCTTGGAAATATTGGAAGTGATTTGGGAGAACAAGTGATTATGTGGCTTTCACTTAATGATTTATTGAATGTGAAAGTAGTATTTATACTTTTCCCTGGTCTTGGCATAACAAACACATGAAATAGGTTAAGGAAGATCCCAAGAACATGTGTGCAAAGATTGGGGCTGTTTGGACAACTTTGAGAATTTTCATGTTCTGGGTACCTGGTATTTTGGCAAAAATATTCTAAGTAAATCCCAACAAGGAATTTTGGTCAGTATTCTCCAGAACTTGAAGGTGATGATGTAAGTGACTAAGTTAGGTGAATATTTAGGTGGAAATACAAATTTTTACAACATTCCCACTCAGCTAAATGTTCATACTAACTAGTCCTAATTTTGACCTAAGACATTCAAACTTGTCTCTGGCTAATGGTTTGGTAAATATGTCTGCAATCATTTCATCTGTAGGACAGTAAAATAAGCTAGCTAAGTTATTCTCTATAGCTTCACGTATGAAATGATGTCTAATATCTATGTGCTTGGTTCCAGCATGAAAAGTTGGATTTCTACCTAATTGTATACATCTTTGATTATCTTGAAATAAAGCAATAGGTGTTTTTTGACATAGGCCTAAATCTGTAAAAAGTTTTCTTAACCACATTGCTTCTTTTGTAGCTTCACAGGATGCCATATTTTCTGCCTCTGTGGTAGAGAGTGCTACGGTTGGTTGCTTTCTTGAATTCCATGAAATGCTCCTTTACAGTAAAGAAAGGTGCATCCTGTGGTGGATCTTCTGTCTTCTAGATTTTGTCCCCAATCAGCATCAGAGTATCCCACAAGATCCTGTTCTGAGTTCTTATGAGTGTATCTTACGCAGATATTAGCAGTTCCTTTTAGGTATCTAAAAATCCGCTTAACTGCTGCAATATGATCAGATCTATAGTTCTGATAATGTTGGCTGACAACTCCCACTGAATATGAGATACCTGGACGTGTTCCAAGCATGATATACATCAGACTGCTGACCATAGATTGATAAGGAAAGTCAGGGCTTTCAGATGGTACCAAGCTCTCTTGATTTGGTTGAGTTTTGATCAAGTTAAGGTTTGTGTCCATTGGGGTAGCTGCCAATTTACAGTCTTCCATTTGGTACTTCTTTAGTATATCTTGAATATACTTGGATTGGCTTAGGGTGATAGTCTGGGTACTTCTGTCTATGGAGAGCTTAATCCCTAAGTAGTAACTATGTTCTCCTAGATCAAACATCTTGAACTCCTTTGATAGGCTGGATTTAGTCTCTTCCAATGTTTCTAGGTTATTGGTGGCTATAATAAGATCATCCACATATAGAGCTAGTAGAACTGGATTTGCTCTATCTGGCTTATAATACATACTATAGCCAGCATTACTCCTTTTGAAACTCAAAGATTCCAAATAAGAATCTATCTTGCAACTCTAGGCTCTTGGTCATTGTTTGAGACCATGTAGTGACTTTTTAAGCTTGCAGACCAAATGGAGGTTATCTTGGACAACAAACCCATCAGGCTGGTCCATATACACATACTCATCAAGTTCTCCATTCAAAAATGCAGTTTTTACATCCATTTGATGAATAACAAACTTATATTTGGCTGCAATAGCCAATATTAATCTGATGGAATTAAACTTGGCTACCAGTGCAAAGGTCTCAGTATAGTCAAGTCCTTGTGTTTGAGAGTATCCTTTGGCTACAAGTCTTGCTTTGTATCTTTCAACTGTACCATCAGCCTTGTATTTTGTCTTGAAGACCCATCTGCATCCAATTGATTTTTGGTTAATTGGTAATTTGATTAAGTCCCAAGTTGGATATTCCATCAGGGCCTGATATTCCTCAGTCATTGCAGATCTCCAAAACTTTGTCTGAGGGCTCTTTAGGGCCTCTTTTACAGTCTGGGGTTCATCAATATGGACTGAATAGGCATAGGCTAAGTTTGTACCCTCATTGATATAGTAATTTGGGCTATTTCTTGTCCAATTGGATCTCCAGGCATTTGATACTGGAATGATCACTTCTGAGATATTCCTGGGCACTGATTCTGGCTGAACTGCAGTTGTAGAGTCCTCTGGAGTGAAAAAATTCTCATTGTTTTGCTCTGATTCAATCCTGACAATTGGTGGACTTGGGATCAGATTTTTGTCATAATCCGATGTCATTTTTGGGGAAAATTTTAAATTTTCATCAGACAACACATCCCTGGACTTGATCAGCTTCTTTGCTTTGGTATTGTAGAGTCTGTATGCCTTACTCTCATTGCAATAGCCCAAAAATATGCATTTGACACTTTTTGGCTCAAATTTTGACTGATTTCCAGCCGGTTTTTTTGGCATATGCTGTACACCCAACTATTCTTAGATGTTCTGCACTTGGTCTGTATCCATACCATGCTTCAAATGGAGTAGAATTACAAAGTATTCTATTGTAACTCCTATTCTTAAGGTATACAGCTGTGGCAACTGATTCCACCCAAAAATCATAGGATAATTTTTGATCATGGATCATATATCTTGCCATATCAATTTTTGATCTGTTAGCACATTCTGCTACTCCATTTTGCTGTGGGGATTATGGTACAGTAGTTTCTTGCTTTATCCTATGAATTTTGCAGAAGTGGATGAAGAGTTTTGAGGTATATTCTGTTGTAAAAATTAGTATTTCCACTTAAATATTCACGTAACTTAGTCACATACATCATCACCTTCAAATCCTAGTGAATACTGACCAAATTCCTTGTTGGGATTTACTTAGAATATTTCCACCAAAATACCAGGTACCCAGAACATGAAAATTCTCAAAGTTGTCCAAACTACCCCAAACTTTGCACACATGTTCTTGGGACCTTCCTTAACCTATTCTATGTGTTTGTAATGCTAAGACCAAGGAAAAGTATAAATACTACTTTTACATTCAATAAATCATTAAGCAAAAACCATGTAATCTACTTGTCCTCCCAATTACTTCCAATATCTCCAAGACTCCTACAACAGGTTATGAGCCCCAAGCTGTCACTCTCTGCAATGTCTACTACTGCTATTATTGGAATTTTTCCCTCTGCTGAAAAGTTGGATGGATCTAACTACCAAGTGTGGAAGGTGAAGATGAAGATGCTGCTACAAGAAAGAGGCCTTTGGGATATAATCATGGGAGAAGAATGTCCTCCTAAAGACGTGGGAGAGGAAGCCTTAAAGTACCAGAAGAAAGAACAAAGTGCCTTTAACTGCATTTGCCGTAATGTTAAAGACAAATTGCTAATTCAATGGTCAAGAGCAAAAATGGCAAAGAATGCCTGGAAGGCATTAGAAGACACCTACCAGTCATGTTCAGCTGCTAAGAAAATGTATCTGAGACAAAAATTCTTTACTACAATGATGCTGCCAGGAGAAGAAATGAAAAATCTAATTAACAGAATTACCCTGCTGGTAGAAGAGATGGAATCTGTGGGTGTACCAACTACTGATGAGGATGTGATAGTTACCATCCTGAATAGCCTGACAGACATGTTTCAGGGCCTTGTATTAGCCCTAGAGTCCAGAGCTGAAGATTTGACTTTAATTTTTGTATATGAAAGGCTCCTGGATGAAGAATTAAGAAAATCAAGCGCTAATAAGAAGGAAGAAGAGAATGCTTTAATAAGCAATGATAACCAATAAAGGAGGTACCCAAGACCCTACAAAGGTAACAGCAACCTGTTTTGTAACTACTGCAAAAGGAAAGGACACATATCAGACTTGTGTCTCAAAAAGAAATATAATCAGCAAAAGAAGCCTGAATATGGAAATGCTGCAACAACTGAAGATAGACTATTCATATCTGCACTAAATATGACCACAAACAAGGATTCTCAGATGTGGTATATTGACTCTGGAGCATCTCAACACTTTGCACACCAAAAAGAACTTTTTACCCAATATCAAGAAATTCCAATTGAGAAGGTTTTCATGGGTGACAATAGAACACTTGATGCAGTGGGAGAAGGAACTATCCAGGTAAACCTTAGAAGCAGTGCAGGAAGCCATACACTGACCTTCAAAGAAGTATGCTATGTACCAGAAATAGCCAAGAACCTACTCTCTGTAAGCAAGGCCACAGCAGAAGGACTCAGTTCCAGTTTTGACAACTCTGGATGCAGGATCACTGATCAAATGGTGCTCATATTGCTTCAGGCATCAGAGATCAGATTCTATACAATTTGACTTAAGTTGCATCATATCTGGAAGCCAGTATAACTAACTTAAATGAAGAAACACCAATGCTTCGGCACAGGAGATTTGGACACATCAATTTTGCTTATTTGCGTAAAATGATTTAAGATCAGCTAATTTCTGGAGTGAAAATTGATCCCGGCTAATTTGGAGCACTGTGAAGCCTGTATATATGGGAAACAAGCCAGACAACTGTTCAAGAGCTCTGGGTGAGTCAAAACCAATAAAAAATTAGATCTAACTCACTCAGATCTGTGTGGACCTATGCAAAATTTATCCTTAGGCAGGATGAAGAATTTAATCACTTTTATTGATGATTATACAAGATACACATGGGTCTACTTCATGGAGAGAAAGGAAGAAGCTCTGTCTAAGTTCAGGGAGTTTAAAGCCATGGTGGAGAGAGAAACTGGTGAAAAAATCAAGAAATATGCTCTGACAATGGTGGAGAATATACCTCAAAACTCTTCATTCACTTCTGCAAAAAATCGTGGAATAAAGCAAGAGACCACTGTACCATACTCCCCACAGCAAAATGGAGTAACAGAACGTGCTAACAGATCAATAATTGATATGGCAAGATTTATGATCCATGATCAAAAGTTATCCTATAATTTTGGGTGGAATCAGTTGCCATTGCTGTATACCTTAAAAATAG
>MCFE01000603.1:0-54151 GCA_002104905.1 Basidiobolus meristosporus CBS 931.73 | reverse complement strand
GTAGATGAGATGGAATCTGTGGGCGTACCAACTACTGATGAGGATGTGATAGTTACCATCCTGAATAGCCTGACAGACAAGTTTCAGGGCCTTGTATCAGCCCTAGAGTCCAGAACTGAAGATTTGACCTTAAATTACGTATATGGAAGGCTCCTGGATGAAGAATTAAGAAAATCAAGCGCCAATAAGAAGGAAGAAGAAAATGCTTTAATAAGCAATGATAACCAACAAAGGAGGTACCCAAGACCCTACAAAGGCAACAGCAACCTATTTTGCAACTACTGCAAAAGGAAAGGACACACATCAGACCGGTGTTTCAAAAAGAGAGATTATCAGCAAAAGAAGCCTGAATATGGAAATGCTGCAACAACTGAAGATAGACTATTCATATCTGCACTAAATATGACCACAAACAAGGATTCTCAGACGTGGTATATTGACTCTGGAGCTTCTCAACACTTTACACACCAAAAAGAACTTTTTACCCAATATCAAGAAATTCCAATTAAGAAGGTTTTCATGGGTGACAATAGAACACTTGATGCAGTGGGAGAAGGAACTATCCAAGTAAACCTTAGAAGCAGTGAAGGAAGCCATACACTGACCTTTAAAGAAGTACTCTATGTACCAGAAATAGCCAAGAACCTACTCTCTGTAAGCAAGGCCACAGCAGAAGGACTCAGTTTCAGTTTTGACAATTCTGGATGCAGGATCACTGATCAAAATGGTGCTCATATTGCTTTGGGCATCAGAGATCAGAATCTATACAAGTTGACTTATATTCCATCATATCTTGGAAGCCAATATAAGTAACTTAAATGAAGAAACACCAATGCTTTGGCACAGGAGATTTGGACACATCAATTTTGATTATTTGCGCAAAATGATCAAAGATCAGCTAATTTCTGGAGTGAAAATTGATCCCCCAGCTAATTTGGAGCACTGTGAAGCCTGCATATATGGGAAACAAGCCAGACAACCGTTCAAGAGCTCTGGGTTAATCAAAACTAAGAAAAAATTAGATCTAATTCACTCAGATCTGTGTGGACCTATGCAAAATTTATCCTTAGGCGGGATGAAGTATTTAATCACTTTTATTGATGATTATACAAGATACACATGGGTCTACTTCATGGAGAGAAAGGAAGAAGCTCTGTCTAAGCTCAGGGAGTTTAAAGCCATGGTGGAGAGAGAAACTGGTGAAAAAATCAAGAAAATACGCTCTGACAATGGTGGAGAATATACCTCAAAACTCTTCATCCACTTCTGCAAAATTCATGGGATAAAGCAAGAGACTACTGTACCATACTCCCCACAGCAAAATGGAGTAGCAGAACGAAGCTAACAGATCAATAATTGATATGGCAAGATCTATGATCCATGATCAAAAATTATCCTATGATTTTTGGGCGGAATCAGTTGCCACTGCTGTATATCTTAAAAATAGGAGTTATAACAGAATACTTCGTGATTCTACTCCATTTGAAGCATGGTATGGATACAGACCAAGTGCAGAACATCTAAGAATATTTGGGTGTACAGCATATGCCAAAAAACTGGCCGGAAATCAGTCAAAATTTGAGCCAAAAAGTGTAAAATGCATATTTTTGGGCTACTGCAATGAGAGTAAGGCATACAGACTCTACAATACCAAAGCAAAGAAGCTGATCAAGTCCAGGGATGTGTTGTTTGATGAAAATTCAAAATTTTCACAAAAAATGGCATCAGATGATGACAAAAATTTGATCTCAAGTCCACCAATTGTCAGGATTGAATCAGAGCAAAACAATGAAAATTTTTTCACTCCAGAGGACTCTACAACCGTGGTTCAGCCAGAATCAGTGCCCAGGAATATCCCAGAAGTGATCATTCCAGTATCAAATGCCCGGAGATCCAATCGGACAAGAAATAGCCCAAATTACTATATCAATGAGGGTACAAACTTAGCCTATGCCTATTCAGTCCATGTTGATGAACCCCAGACTGTAAAAGAGGCCCTAAATAGCCCTCAGACAAAGTTTTGGAGATCTGCAATGACTGAGGAATATCAGGCACTGATGGAAAATCAAACTTGGGACTTAGTCAAATTACCAATCAACCAAAAATCAATTGGATGCAGATGGGTCTTCAAGACAAAATACAAGGCTGATGGTACAATTGAAAGATACAAAGCAAGACTTGTAGCCAAAGGATACTCTCAAACAAAAGGACTTGACTATACTGAGACCTTTGCACCGGTAGCCAAGTTTAATTCCATCAGATTAATATTGGCTATTGCAGCCAAATATAAGTTTTTTATTCATCAAATGGATGTAAAAACTGCATTTTTGAATGGAGAACTTGATGAGGACGTGTATATGGACCAGCCTGATGGGTTTGTTGACCAAGATAACCCCATTTGGTCTGCAAGCTTAAAAAGTCACTATATGGTCTCAAACAATCACCAAGAGCCTGGAATTGCAAGATAGATTCTTATTTGGAATCTTTGAGTTTCAAAAGGAGTAATGCTGACTATAGTATATACTATAAGCCAGATAGAGCAAATCCAGTTCTATTAGCTCTATATGTGGATGATCTTATTATAGCCACCAATAACCTAGAAACATTGGAAGAGACTAAATCCAGCCTATCTAAGGAGTTCAAGATGTCCGATCTAGGAGAACTTAGTTACTACTTAGGGATTAAGTTCTCCATAGACAGAAGTACCCAGACTATTACCCTAAGCCAATCCAAGTATATTCAAGATATACTAAAGAAGTACAAAATGGAAGACTGTAAACCGGCAGCTACCCCAATGGAGACAAACCTTAACTTGGTCAAAACTCAACCAAATCAAGAGAGCTTGGTGCCATCTGAAAGCCCTGACTTTCCTTATCAATCTATGGTCGGCAGTCTGATGTATATCATGCTTGGAACACGTCCAGATATCTCATATTCAGTGGGAGTTGTCAGCCAACATAATCAGAATTATGGATCTGATCATATTGCAGCAGTTAAGCAGATTTTTATATACCTAAAAGGAACTGCTGATATCTGCTTAAGATACACTTATAAGGATTCAGAACAGGATCTTGTGGGATACTCTGATGCTGATTGGGGACGAAATTTAGAAGACAGAAGATCCACCACAGGATACACCTTTCTTTACTGTAAAGGAGCAGTTTCATGGAATTCAAGAAAGCAACCAACCATAGCACTTTCCACCACAGAGGCAGAGTATATGGCAGCCTGTGAAGCTACAAAAGAAGCAATGTGGTTAAGAAAGCTCTTTACAGATTTAGGCCTATGTCAAAAAACGCCTATTACTTTATTTCAAGATAATCAAGGATGTATACAATTAGGTAGAAATCCAACTTTTCATGCTAGAACCAAGCACATAGATATTAGACATCATTTCATACATGAAGCTATAGAGAATAACTTAGTTAGCTTAGTTTACTGTCCTACAGATGAAATGATTGCAGACATATTTACCAAACCATTAGCTAGAGACAAGTTTGAATATCTTAGGTCAAAATTAGGACTAGTCAGTATGAACATTTAGCTGAGTGGGAGTGTTGTAAAAATTCGTATTTTCCACCTAAATATTCACCTAACTTAGTCACTTAGATCACCACCTTCAAATCCTAGAGAATACTGACCAAATTCCTTGTCGGGATTTACTTAGAATATTTTCACCAAAATACCAGGTACCCAGAACATGAAAATTCTCAAAGTTGTCCAAACAGCCCCAAACTTTGCACACATGTTCTTGGGACCTTCCTTAACCTATTCTACGTGTTTGTAATGCCAAGACCATGTAAAAGTATAAATACTACTTTTACATTCAATAAATCATTAAGTGAAAACTACATAATCTACTTGTTCTCCAAATCACTTCCAATATCTCCAAGACTCTTACAACAAAAACCACATAATCTACTTGTCCTCCCAAATCACTTCCAATATCTCCTAACCTCTTACAACAGGTTATGAGCCCTGAGCTGTCTCACTCTTCAATGTCTACTACTGCTATTACTAGAATTTTTCCCTCTGCTAAAAAGTTGGATGGATCTTACTACCAAGTGTGGATGGTGAAGATGAAGATGCTGCTACAAGAAAGAGGCCTTTGGTATATTGTCATGGGAGAAGAATGCCCTCCTAAAAGTGTGGGAGAGGAAGCCTTAGAGTACCAGAAGAAAGAACAAAGTGCCTTCTGTTGTACAAGTTTTGGAGATATTGGAAGTGATTGGGAGAACCAGTAGATTATGTGGTTATAACTTAATGATTTATTGAATGTAAGGGTAGTATTAATACTTTTACATGGTCTTGGCATAAAAAACATGTGGAGTAGGCTGAGGAAGGATCAAAGAGCATGTGTGCAAAGCTTGGGGCTGTTTGGACAACTTTGAGAATTTTCATGTTCTGGGTGACTGGTATTTTGGTGAAAATATCCTAAGTAAATCCCCACAAGGAATTTGGTCAGTATTCTCTAGGATTTGAGGGTAATGATCTGAGTGACTAAGTTAGGTGAATATTTAGGTGGAATTACAAATTTTTATAATACCCCCCCTCAGCTAAATATTCATACTGACTAGTCTAATTTTGACCTAAGATATTCAAACTTGTCTCTAGCTAATGGTTTGGTAACTATGTCTGCAATCATTTCATCTGTAGGACAGTAAACCAAGCTAACTAAGTTATTCTATATAGCTTCACATATAAAATGATGTCTAATATCTATGTGCATGGTTCTAGCATGAAAAGTTGGATTTCTACCTGATTGTATACATTGTTGATTATCTTGAAATAAAGTAATAGGCATATTTTGACATAGGCCTAAATCTGTGTAAAAGCTTTCTTAACCACATTGCTTCTTTTGTAGCTTTACAGGCTGTCATATACTCTGCCTCTGTGGTAGAAAGTGCTATGGCTGGTTGCTTTCTTGAATTCCATGATATTGCTCCTTTACAATAAAGAAAGTTGTATCCTGTGGCGGATCTTCTGTCTTCCAGATTTTGTCCCCAATCAGCATCAGAGTATCCCACACAATCCTGTTCTGAAACCTTATAAGTGTATTTTAAGCAGATATCAGCAGTTCCTTTTAGGTATCTAAAAATCCGCTCAACTGCTGCAATATGATCAGATCCATAGTTCTGATTATGTTGGCTGACAACTCCCACTGAATATGAGATATCTGGACATGTTCCAAGCATGGTATACATCAGGCTTTCAACCATAGATTGATAATGAAAGCCAGGGCTTTCAGATGGCACCAAGCTCTCTTGATTTGGTTGAGTTTTGACCAAGTTAAGGTTTGTCTCCATTGGGGTAGCTGCCAGTTTACAGTCTTCCATTTTGTACTTCTTTAGTATATCTTGAATATACTTGGATTGGCTTAGGGTGATAGTCTGGGTACTTCTGTCTATGGAGAACTTAATCCCTGAGAAGTAACTGAGTTCTCCTAGATTGGACATCTTGAACTCCTTAGATAGGCTGGATTTAGTCTCTTCCAATGTTTCTAGGTTATTGGCGGCTATAATAAGATCATCTACATACAGAGCTAATAGAAGTTATATTTGGCTGCAATAGCCAATATTAATCTGATGGAATTAAACTTGGCTACCAGTGCAAAGGTCTCAGTATTGTCAAGTCCTTTTTTTGAAAGTATCCTTTGGCCACAAATCTTGCTTTGTATCTTTCAATTGTACCATCAGCCTTGTATTTTGTCTTGAAGACCAATCCGCATCCAGTTGATTTTTGGTTGATTGGTAATTTGACCAAGTCCCAAGTTTGATTTTCCATCAGGGCCTTATATTCCTCAGTCATTGCAGATCTCCAAAACTTTGTCTGAGGGTTATTTAGGGCCTCTTTTACAGTCTGGGGTTCATCAATATGGACTGAATAGGCATAGGCTAAGTTTGTACCCTCATTGACATAGTAATTTGGGCTATTTCTTGTCTGATTGGATCTCCAGGCATTTGATACTAGAATAATCAACTTCTGGGATATTCCTAGGCACTGAATCTGGCTGAACAACAGTTGTAGAGTCCTCTGGAGTGAAAAAATCTTCATTGTTTTGAACAGATTTAATCCTGACAATTGGTGAACTTGAGATCATATTTTTGTCATCATCTGATGTCATTTTTTGTGAAAACTTTGGATTTTCATCAAACAACACATCCCTGGACTTGATTAGCTTCTTTGCTTTGGTATTGTAGAGTCTGTATGCCTTTCTCTTGTTGCAGTAACCCAAAAATATGCATTTTACACTTTTTGGCTCAAACTTTGACTGATATCCAGGCAGTTTCATGGCATGTGCTGTACACCAAAATATTCTTAGATATTCTGCACTTGGTCTGTATCCATACCATGCTTCAAATGGAGCAGAATCACAAAGTATTCTGTTATAACTCCTATTTTTAAGATATACAGCAGTGCCAACTGATTTCACCCAAAAATCAAAGGATAATTTATGATCATGGATCATAGATCTTGCCATATCAATTATTGATCTGTTTGCATGTTCTGCTACTCCATTTTGCTGTGGGGAGTATGGTACAGTAGTCTCTTGCTTTATCCCATGAATTTTGCAGAAGTGGATGAAGAGTTTTGAGGCATATTCTCCACCATTGTTAGAGCGTGTTTTCTCAATTTTTTCACCATTTTCTCTCTCCACCATGGCTTTAAACTCCCTGAACTTAGACAGAGCTTCTTCCTTTCTCTCCATGAAGTAGACCCATGTGTATCTTGTATAATCATCAATAAAAGTGATCAAATACTTCATCCCACCTAAGGATAAATTTTGCATAGGTCCACACAGATCTGAGTGAATTAGATCTAATTTTTTCTTAGTTTTGACTAACCCAGCGTTCTTGAATGGCTATCTGGCTTGTTTCCCATATATGCAGGCTTCACAATGCTCCAAATTAGCCAGGGGATCAACTTTTACTCTAGAAATTAGCTGATCTTTGATCATTTTGCGCAAATAATCAAAATTTATGTGCCCAAATCTCCTGCGCCAAAGCATTGGTGTTTCTTCATTTAAGTTACTCATGTTGGCTTCCAAACATGATGGAATATAAGTCAACTTGTATAGATACTGATCTCAGATACCCAAAGCAATAAGGGCACCATTTTGATCAGTGATCTTGCATCCAGAATTGTCAAAGCTGAAACTGAGTCCTTCTGCAGTGGCCTTGTTTACAGATAGTAGGTTCCTGGCTATTTCTGGTACATAGAGTACTTCTTTGAAAGTCAGTAAATGGCTTCCTTCACTGCTTTTTAGGTCTACTTGGATAGTTCCTTCTCCCACTGCTTCAAGTGTTCTATCTGTTGTATAAATTTGTATTTCCACCTAAATATTCACCTAGCTTAGTCACTTAGATCATTACTTTAATATTCTAGAGAATACTGACCAAACTCCTTGTTGGGAATTACTCAGAATATTTTCACCAAAATACCAGTTACCCAGAACATGAAAAATCTCAAAGTTGTCCAAATGGCCCAAAACTTTGCACACATGTTCTTGGGTCCTACTTTAGCCTATTCTATGTGTTTGTAATGCCAAGACCATGTAAAAGTCTTACTGCTACTTTTCCATTCAATAAATCATTAAGTGAGTTCCACATAATCTACTTGTTTTCCCAATCACTTCCAATATCTCCAAGACTCTTATAACAGGTTATGAGCCCCAAGCTGTCACTCACTGCAATGTCTACTACTGCTATTACTGAATTTTTCCCTCTGCTGAAAAGTTGGATGGATCTAACTACCAAGTGTGGAAGGTGAAGATGAAGATGCTGCCACAAGAAAGAGGCCTTTGGGATATTGTTATAGTAGAAGAATGACCTCCTAAAAATGTGGGAGAGGAAGCCTTAAAGTACCAGAAGAAAGGACAAAGTGCCTTTAACTGCATTTGCATTAATGTTAAAGATGAATTGCTAATTCAATGCTCAAGAGCAAAAACAGCAAAGAATGCCTGGAAGGCACTAGAAGACACCTACCAGTCATGTTCAGCTGCCAAGAAAATGTATCTGAGACAAAAACTCTTTACTACAAAGATGCTGCCAGGAGAAGAAATGAAAAATCTGGTTCACAGAATTACCCTGCTGGTAGATGAAATGAAATCTGTGGGTGTACCAACTACTGATGAGGATGTGATAGCTGCCATCCTGAGTAGCCTGAAAGACAGGTTTCAGGGCCTTGTATCAGCCCTAGAGTCCAGAACTGAAGATTTGACCTTAAATTACATATATGGAAGGCTCCTGGATGAAGAATTAAGATAATCAAGTGCCAATAAGAAGGAAGAAGAAAATGCTTTAATAAGCAATGATAGCCAACAAAGGAGGTACCTAAGACCCTACAAAGGCAACAGCAACCTGTTTTCCAACTACTGCAAAAGAAAAGGACACACATTAGAACAGTGCTTCAAAAAGAAAGAAAATCAGCAAAAAAAGCCTGAATATGGAAATGCTGCAACAACTGAAGATAGACTTTTCATATCAGCACTAAATATGACCATAAACAAGGATTCTCAGACATGGTATATTGGCTTTGGAGCTTCTCAACACTTTACATGCCAAAAAGAACTTTTTACCCAATATCAAGAAATTCCAAATAAGAAGGTTTTCATGGGTGACAATAGAACACTTGATGCAGTGGGAGAAGGAGCTATTCAAGCAAACCTAAAAAGCAGTGAAGGAAGCCATACACTGACTTTCAAAGAAGTACTCAATGTACCAGAAATAGCCAAGAACCTACTATCTGTAAGCAAGGTCACTGCAGAAGGAATCAGTTTCAGCTTTGACAATTCTGGGTGTAAGATCACTGATCAAAATGGTGCCCTTATTGCTTAGGGTATCTGAGATCAGAATCTATACAAGTTGACTTATATTCCATCATATCTGGAAGCCAACATGCGTAACTTAAATGAAGAAACACCAATGCTTTGGCACAGGAGATTTGGTCACATCAATTTTGATTATTTGCGCAAAATGATCAAAAATCAGCTAATTTCTGAAGTAAAAATTGATCCCCCAGCTTATTTGGAGCACTGTGAAGCCTGCATATATGGGAAACAAGCCAGACAACCATTCAAGAGCTCTGGGTTAATCAAAACTAAGAAAAAACTAGATCTAATTCACTCAGATCTGTGTGAACCTTTGCAAAATTTATCCTTAGGCAGGATGAAGTATTTGATCACTTTTATTGATGATTATACAAGATACACATGGGTGTACTTCATGGAGAGAAAGGAAGAAGCTGTGTCTAAGTTCAGGGAGTTGAAAGCCATGGTGGAGAGTGAAACTCGTGAAAAAATCAAGAAAATACGCTCTGACAATGGTGGAGAATATACCTCAAAATTCTTCATCCACTTCTGCAAAATTCATGAGATAAAGCAAGAGACTACTGTACCATACTCCCCACAGCAAGATGGAGTAGCCAAACATGCAAACAGATCAATAATTGATATGGCAAGATCTATGATCCATGATCAAAAATTATCCTTTGATTTTTGGGCAGAATCAATTGGCACTGCTGTATATCTTAAAAATAGGAGTTATAGCAGAATACTTTGTGATTCTGCTCCATTTGAAGCATGGTATGCATACAGACCAAGTGCAGAACATCCAAGAATATTTTGGTGTACAGAAATATGCCAAGAAACTGCCCGGAAATCAGTCAAAATTTGAGCCAAAAAGTGTAAACTGCATATTTTTGGGCTACTGCAATGAGAGTAAAGCATACAGACTCTACAATACCAAAGCAAAGAAGCTAATCAAGTCCAGGGATGTGTTGTTTGATGAAAATCCAAAGTTTTCACCAAAAATGACATCAGATGATGACAAAAAGCTGATCCCAAATCCACCAATTGTCAGGTTTGAATCAGAGCAAAGCAATGAAAATTTTATTACTCCAGAGGACTCTCAAATTGTGGTTCAGGCAGAATCAGTGCCCAGTAATATCCCAGAAGTGATCATTTTAGTATCAAATGCCTGGAGATCCAATCAGACAAGAAATAGCCCAAATTACTATATCAATGAGAGTACAAACTTAGCCTATGCCTATTCAGTCCATATTCATGAGCCCCAGACTGTAAAAGAGGCCCTAAATAGTCCTCAGACAAAGTTTTGGAGATCTGCAATGACTGAGGAATTTCAGGCCCTGATTGAAAATCAAACTTGGGACTTGGTCAAATAACCAATCAACCAAAAATCAACTGGATGCAGATGGGTCTTCAAGACAAAATACATGGCTGATGGTACAATTGGGAGACACAAAGCAAGACTTGTAGCCAAAAGATACTCTCAAACAAAAGGACTTGACTATACTGAGACCTTTGCACTGGTAGCCAAGTTTAATTCCATCAGATTAATATTGGCTATTGCAGCCAAATATAAATATTTTATTCATCAAGTAGATGCAAAAACTGCATATTTGAATGGAGAACTTGACGAGGACTTGTATATGGACCAGCCTGATGGGTTTGTTGACCAAGATAACCCCCATTTGGTCTGCAAGCTTGAAAAGTCACTATATGATCTCAAACAATCACCAAGAGCCTGGAATTGTAAGATAGATTCCTATTTGGAATCTTTGAGGTTCAAAAGGAGTAATGCTGACTATAGTACATGCTATAAGCCAGATAGAGCAAATCCAGTTCTATTAGCTCTATATGTGGATGATCTTATTATAGCCGCCAAGAACCTAGAAACATTGGAAGAAACTAAATCCAGCCTATCTAAGGAGTTCAAGATGTCCAATCTAGGAGAACTCAGTTACTTCTTAGGGATTAAGTTCTCCATAGACAGAAGTACCCAGACTATCACCCTAAGCCAATCCAAGTATATTCAAGATATACTAAAGAAGTACAAAATGGAAGACTCTGTTGTAAGAGTCTTTGAGATATTGGAAGTGACTTGGAGAACAAGTAGATTATGCAGTTTTCACTTAATGATTTATTGGATGTAAAAGTAGTATTTATACTTTTACCTGGTCTTGGCATTTTTGACATATGCCTAAATCTGTAAACAGCTTTCTTAACCACATTGCTTCTTTTATAGCTTCACAGGCTGCCATATACTATGCCTCTGTGGTGGAAAGTGCTACGGTTGGTTGCTTTCTTGAATTCTATGAAATTGCTCCTTTACAGTGAAGAAAGGTGTATTCTGTGGTGGATCTTCTGTCTTCCAAATTTTGTCCCCAATCAGCATCAGAGTATTCCACAAAATCCTGTTCTGAATCCTTTAAAGTGTATCTTAAGCAGATATCAGCAGTTCCTTTTAGGTATCTAAAAATCCGCTTAACTACTGCAATATGATCAGATCCATAATTCTGATTATGTTGGCTGACAACTCGCACTGAATATGAGATATCTGGATGTGTTCCAAGCATAATATACATAAGACTGCCAACCATAGATTGATAATGAAAGTCAGGGCCTTTAGATGGCACCAAGCTCTCTTGATTTGGTTGAGTTTTGACCAAGTTAAGGTTTGTCTCCATTGAGGTAGCTGCTGGTGTAGTGGGGTGACAGTGACACCCACTGACAGATGTGCTCATTCCCTCATTTTCTACTTCCCTATATCCCTACTACATTTATTTTAGTTTTATCCCATTTGTCTTACCCAATCAGTACTATCCCATAGGCCGGGTGACTATCACACCTGCTTACCTTATTGCATAAGTTACCCCTCACTTTATGTAGATTACTAGCTATAAGTGCTTCTATATTAGGCAAGTACCCGCGCCAGTACCCGTGACACATGATCAACCCGTGTCACCATACCTACCATTTCCATACCATATATGGTATCCCTATGCTACACAGGTTTCAGAACACTGATTCCTGATTGGTTGGATGTGCTGTGCCTCTTAGAACCTTCCGGCACCTACTAAGAACACTCTGAGGTCATTTTGATGTCATGAAGATTTCTATTGATATCCGGAACCTTCTGGAACACAATGATTAGTAATCACTTAGCTAGTAAGAAAAGTATATAAGGGAGGCTATCCCTCAACAATAAATCATCATCCCTTTTATCAATATACCAACTTGTTGATTAGTGTGATCACTGCTACCTGCTGCTACCTGAACTTCCAACCCTAGGCTGCTGGACACTCCCAGGAAACCGCGCTGACAGCCAACTGACCTTGGAGGCACTACTTGTGAGGAATACTCAGAGTAGGTATCTTTTATTATATTTGATTCTTTCTCAAGTTTGTTCTTGTACAGGCCAAGATACTTTTCTGTCTTTGTAACTATTAATCACAGCTGCATTCTTATCAAGTCCCTGCTGGTGGAGTTTACAGTTGTTTTGACTTTGGAAGCTTTAGTACATTGTCATCTCAAAGGAAGCTGTACCCAGCACATACTTTTGTTAAGACGCCAACTAAGTTGGGGATGGTAGCTCCATAGTTTTCCCTTGACGAGCTTGTGGCTTTATTCCCCTTCACATTAGATTAGAGACAGAACCCAAGTATTCCTAGCAAGCTTTTGCCAGAGGTTATTGCACCCAGTGAACACCCCACACACAAAACACTTGAGAAGTGTTGGACGTATCTCTCCCTTGGACCTATACACCACCACACCAGTTTACAGTCTTCCATTTTGTACTTCTTTAGTATATCTTGAATATACTTGGATTGGCTTAGGGTGATAGTCTGGGTACTTCTGTCTATGGAGAACTTAATCCCTAAGAAGTAACTGAGTTCTCCTAGATTGGACATCTTGAACTCCTTAGATAGGCTGGATTTAGTTTCTTCCAATGTTTCTAGGTTCTTGGCGGCTATAATAAGATCATCCACATATAGAGCTAATAGAACTGGATTTGCTCTATCTGGCTTATAGTATGTACTATAGTCAGCATTACTCCTTTTGAAACTCAAAGATTCCAAATAAGAATCTATCTTGCAATTCCAGGCCCTTGGTGATTGTTTGAGACCATATAGTGACTTTTCAAGCTTGCAGACCAAATGGGGGTTATCTTGGTCAACAAACCCATCAGGCTGGTCCATATACATGTCCTCATCAAGTTCTCCATTCAAAAATGCAGTTTTTACATCCATTTGATGAATAAAAAACTTATATTTGGCTGCAATAGCCAATATTAATCTGATGGAATTAAACTTGGCTACCAATGCAAAGGTCTCAGTATAGTCAAGTCCTTTTGTTTGAGAGTATCTTTTGGCTACAAGTCTTGCTTTGTATCTTTCAATTGTACCATCAGCCTTGTATTTTATCTTGAAGACTCATCTGCATCCAATTGATTTTTGGTTGATTGGTAATTTGACCAAGTCCCAAGTTTGATTTTCCATCAGGGCCTGATATTCCCCAGTTATTGCAGATCTCCAAAACTTTGTCTGAGGGCTATTTAGGGCCTCTTTTACAGTCTGGGATTCATCAATATGGACTAAATAGGCATAGGCTAAGTTTGTACCCTCATTGATGTAGTAATTTGGGCTATTTCTTGTCCAATTGGATCTCTGGGCATTTGATACTGGAATGATCACTTCTGGGATATTCCTGGGCACTGATTCTGGCTGAACCATGGTTGTAGAGTCCTCTGGAGTGAAAAAATTCACATTGTTCTGCTCTGATTCAATCCTGACAATTGCTGGACTTGAGTCAAATTTTTGTAATCATCTGATGTCGTTTTTTGTGAAAGTTTTGAATTTTCATCCAACAACACATCACTGGACTTGATCAGCATCTTTACATTGGTATTGTAGAGTCTGTATGCCTTACTCTCATTGCAGTAGCCCAAAAATATGCATTTTACACTTTTTGGCTCAAATTTTGACTGATTTCCGGCCAGTTTTTTGTCATATGCTGTACACCCAAATATTCTTAGAAGTTCTGCACTAGGTCTGCATCCATACCATGCTTCAAATGGAGTAGAATTACAAGGGTATTCTGTTGTAACTCCTATTTTTAAGATATACAGCAGTGGCAACTGATTCTGCCCAAAAATCATAGGATAATTTTTGCTCATGGATCATACATCTTGCCATATCCTTTATTAATCTGTTAGCTTGTTCTGCTACTCCATTTTGCTGTGGGGAGTATGGTACAGTAGTTTCTTGCTTTATCCCATGAATTTTGCAGAAGTGGATGAAGAGTTTTGAGGTATATTCTCCACCATTGTCAGAGCGTATTTTCTTGATTTTTTCACCAGTTTCTCTCTCCACCATGGCTTTAAACTCCCTGAACTTAGACACAGCTTCTTCCTTTCTCTCCATGAAGTACACCCATGTGTATCTTGTATAATCATCAATAAAAGTGATCAAATACTTCATCCTGCCTAAGGATAAATTTTGCTTAGGTCCACACAGATCTGAGTGAATTAGATCTAGTTTTTTCTTAGTTTTGATTAACCCAGAGCTCTTAAACGGTTGTCTGGCTTGTTTCCCATATATGCAGGCTTCACAGTGCTCCAAATTAGCTGGGGGATCAATTTTCACTCCAGAAATTAGCTGATCTTTGATCATTTTGCGCAAATAATCAAAATTGATGTGACCAAATCTCCTGTGCCAAAGCATTGGTGTTTCTTCATTTAAGTTACTTATATTGGCTTCTAGATATGATGGAATATAAGTCAATTTGTATAGATTCTGATCTCTGATGCCCAAAGCAAATTGTGCACCATTTTAATCAGTAATCCTGCATCCAGAATTGTCAAAACTGAAACTGAGTCCTTCTGCCGTGGCTTTGTTTACAGAGAGTAGGTTCTTGGCTATTTCTGGTACACAGAGTACTTCTTTAAAGGTCAGTGTATGGCTTTCTTCACTGCTTCTCAGGTCTACTTGGATAGTTCCTTCTCCCACTCAATCAAGTGTTCTATAGTCACCCATGAAAACCAGCTTATTTGGAATTTCTTGATATTAGGTAAAAAGTTCATTTTGTTGTGTAAAGTGTTGAGAAGCTCCAGAGCCAATATACCACATCTGAGAATCCTTGTTTGTGGTCATATTTAGTGCAGATATGAATAGTCTATCTTCAGTTGTTGCAGCATTCCATATTCAGGCTTCTTTTGCTGATAATCTCTCTTTTTGAGACACCGGTCTGATGTGTGTCCTTTCCTTTTACAGTAGTTCCATAACAGGTTGCTGTTGCCTTTGTAGGGTCTTGGGTACCTCCTTTGTTGGCTATCATTGCTTATTAAAGCATTTTCTTCTTCCTTCTTATTGGCACTTGATTATCTTAATTCTTAATCCAGGAGCCTTCCATATACGTAATTTAAGGTCAAATCTTCAGTTCTGGACTCTAGGGCTGATACAAGGTCCTGAAACCTCTCTGTCAGGCTATTCAGGATGGTAACTAACACATCCTCATCAGTAGTTGGTACACCCACAAATTCCATCTCATCTACCAGCAGGGTAATTCTGTTAATTAGATTTTTCATTTCTTCTCCTGGCAGTATCTTTGTAGTAAAGAATTTTTGTCTCAGATACATTTTCCTTGGCAGCTGAACATGACTGGTAGGTGTCTTCTAATGCCTTCCAGGCATTTTTTGCTGTTTTTGCTCTTGAGCATAGAATTAGCAATTTATCTTTAACATTAAGGATAATGCAGTTAAAGGCACTTTGTGCTTTCTTCTGATACTTTAAGGCTTCCTCTCCCACATTTTTAGGAGGTCATTCTTCTACTACAACAATATCCCAAAGGCCTCTTTCTTGTAGCAGCATCTTCATCTTCACCTTCCACACTTGGTAGTTAGATCCATCCAACTTTTCAGCAGAGGGAAAAATTCCAGTAATAGCAGTAGTAGACATTGCAGAGAGTGACAGCTCAGGGCTCATGACCTGTTGTAAGAGTCTTGGAGATATTGGAAGTGACTTGGAGAACAAGTAGATTATATGGATTTCACTTAATGATTTATTGAATGTAAAAGTAGCATTAATACTTTTACCTGGTCTTTGCATTACAAACACATATAATAGGTTAAGGAAGGTCCCAAGAACATGTGTGCAAAGTTTGGGGCTGTTTGGACAACTTTGAGAATATTCATGTTCTGGGTACCTGGTATTTTGGTGAAAATATTCTAAGTAAATCCAACAAGGAATTTGGTCAGTATTCTCTAGGATTTGAAGGTAATGATTGAAGTAACCAAGTTAGGTGAATATTTAGGTGGAAATACAAATTTTTACAACAGACTCTAAACCTGCAGCTACCCCAATGGAGACAAACCTTAACTTGATCAAAACTCAACCAAATCAAAAGACCTTGGTGCCATCTGATAGCCCTGACTTTCATAATCAATCTATGATTGGCAGTCTGATGTATATCATGCTTGAAACATGTCCGGATATCTCATATTCAGTGGGAGTTGTCTGCCAACATAATCATTACTATTGATCTGATCATATTGCAGTAGTTTAGCAGATATCAGCAGTTCCTTTTAGGTGTCTAAAAATCTGCTTAAGATACACATATATGGACTCAGAACAGGTTCTTATGGGATATTCTGATGCTGATCGGGGACAAAACTCAGAAGACAGAAGATCCACCACAGGATACACCTTTCTTTACTGTCAAGGAGCAATTTCATGGAATTCAAGAAAGCAACCAACCGTGGCACTTTCCACCACAGAGACAGAGTATATGGCAGCCTGCAAAGCTACAAAAGATGCAATGTGGTTTAGAAAGCTTTTTACAGATTTAGGCCAATGTCAAAATATGCCTATCACTTTATCTCAAGATAATCAAGGATGTACACAATTAGATAGAAATCCAACTTTTCATGCTAGAACCAAGCACATGGATATTAGACATCTTTTCATACGTGAAGCTATAGAGAATAACTTAGTTAGCTTAGTTTACTATTCTACAGATGAAATGATTGCAGACAAATTTACCGAACCATTAGCTAGGGACAAGTTTGAATATCTTAGGTCAAAATTAGAACTAGTCAGTATGAACATTTAGCTGAGTGGGAGTGTTGTAAAGATTTGTATTTCCACCTAAATATTCACCTAACTTAGTCACTTAGATCATTACCTTTAAATCCTAGAGAATACTGACCAAATTCCTTGTGGGGATTTACTTAGGATATTTTCACCAAAATACCAGTCACCCAGAACATGAAAATTCTCAAAGTTGTCCAAGCAGCCCCAAACTTTGCACACATGTTCTTGGGACCTTCCTTAACCTATTCAATGTGCTTGTTACACAAAGACCATGTAAAAGTATAAACACTACTTTTATATTCAATAAATCATTAAGTGAAAGCCACATAATCTACTTGTTCTCCAAATCACTTCCAATATCTCCAAGACTCTTAGAACACTATTCTCACCCATGAAAACCTTCTAAATTGGAATTTCCTGATATTGGGTAAAGAGTTCTTTTTGGTGTGTAAAGTGTTGAGATGCTCCGGAGTCAATATACCATGCCTGATAATCATTGTTTGTGGTCATATTTAGTGCAGATATGAATAGTCTATCTTCAGCTGTTGCAGCATTTCCATTTTCAGGCTTTTTCTGCTGACTATCTTTCTTTTTGAATCACCAGTCTGATGTTTGTCCTTTCCTTTTGCAGTGGTTGCAAAACAGGTTGCTGTTGCCTTTGTAGGGTCTTACCTCTCTATAAGTGCTTTGTATTGGTCTTACTTTAGGGCTAATAATTATATATAGTGCCAGATAGTACCAGTGGACCAAGATAGTGCTGTGCATTTTTGTGACATGTTACAAGCCACAGGAGCTAGATTCAGAGTGCCATGGGTATTGAGTACCAGATGCATATCTTCAGTTCTTTTGTATTCTTGCACATCCTGCACAACTTTGATCTAAAAAAAAAGGTCAAAAAATGGATTTTCTCCAGCACAATGGGTGAATCACAGGGGCTGCTTTACATGGAGATGTAGAGCTATGATTCACACTCTGTGGCCAGGTATGGGCTCACTTGGCCTCCCTGGCATGCTATGGCATCATTTGCCACTGATGGGTCAATGTGGCACTATCCAATGGAACTAGTGTGATGTCTTGGCAGCTGCTAAGAGGTTGGATAAATCTCAGATGACTAATCACTTGGAAAGGCTTAGCAGACCAGTTGAGGATGTAATGACCACATGAAAATTGATCAGGTGTGACAGCTAAAAATAGATTCTAAGAGGGGATAAAATAAACCATAACAGGGATTAGTTATGTTTGGGTTAGGGAAAATCAGCTAGGGTACCAGATTTTGTAACAGAGTGAAATTGGCCAAGTTTCAAATGTTGATGCACAACAGGAGATTTGGGCACATCAATGTTGATTATTTGCGCACAATGATCAAAGATCAGCTGATTTCAGGAGTTAAAATTGATTCCCCAGCTAATTTGAAGCACTGTGAAGCCTGCATATATGGGAAACAAGCCAGACAACTGTTCAAGAGCTCTGGGTTAGTTAGAACTAAGAAATATGAGATCTTATTCACTCAGATCTGTGTGGACCTATGCAAAATTTGTCTTTAGGTGGGATATGTTGTAAAAATTTGTATTTCCACCTAAATATTCACCTAACTTAGTCACTTAGATCATTACCTTCATATTCTAGAGAATACTGACCAAGCTCCTGGTTGGGATCTACTTAGAATATTTTCACCAAAATACCAGTCACCCAGAACATGAGAATTCTCAAAGTTGTCCAAATGGCCCCAAATTTTGCACACATGCTCCTGGGACCTTCCTTAACCTATTCTATATGCTTGTTATGCCAAGACCATGTAAAAGTATAAATACCACTTTTACATTCAATAAATCATCAAGTGAAAGCCAGATAATCTACTTGTTCTCCAAATTACTTCCAATATCTCCAAGACTCTTACAACAGGTTATGAGCCCAAACTGTCACACTCTGCAATGTCTACTACTGCTATTACTGGAATCTTTCCCTCTGCTGAATAGTTGAATGGATCTAGCTACTAAGTGTTGAAGATGAAGATGAAGATGCTGCCACAAGAAAGAGGCCTTTGGGATATTGTCATGGGAGAAGAATGCCCTCCTAAAAATGTGGGACAGGAAGCCTTAAAGTACCAGAGGAAAGAACAAAGTGCCTTTTACTGCATTTGCCTTAATGTTAGAGACAAATTGCTAATTCAATGCTCAAGAGCAAAAACAGCAAAGAATCCCTGGAAGGCATTAGAAGACACCTATCAGTTATGTTCAGCTGCTAAGAAAATGTATCTGAGACAAAAATTCTTTCCTACAAAGATGCTGCCAGAAGAAGAAATGAAAAATCTAATTAACAGAATTACCCTGCTGGTGTATAAAATGGAATTTGTGGGCGTACCAACTACTGATGAGGATGTAAAAGGAACCGCTGATATCTGCTTAAGATACACTTATAACAATTCAGAACAGGATCTTGTGGGATACTCTGATGCTGATTGGGGACAAAATTAGGAAGAGAGATGATCTACCACAGGTTACACCTTTCTTTACTGTAAAGGAGCAATTTCATGCAATTCAAGAAAGCAACCAACCATAGCACTATCTACCACAGAGGCAGAGTATATGACAGGCTGTGAAGTTACAAAAGAAGCAATGTGGTTAAGAAAGCTTTTTACATATTTAGGCCTATGGCATAAAACACCTATTACTTTATTTCAAGATAATCAAGAATGTATACAGTTAGGTAGAAATCCAACTTTTCATGCTAGAACTGAGCACATGGATATTAGAGATTATTTCATATGCAGAGCTATAGAGAATAACTTGGTTAGCTTAGTTTACTGTCCTTCAGATGAAACAATTGCAGTCATACTTACAAAACCATTTGCTAGTGACAAGTTTGAATATCTTAGGTCAAAATTAGGACTTGTAAGTATGAATATTTAGCTGAGTGGGAGTGTTATAAAAACTTGTAATTCCACCTAAATATTCACCCAACTTAGTCACTGAGATCATTACCTTCAAATCTAGCAAATACTGACCAAATTCCTTGTTGGGATTTACTGAGAATATTTTCACCACAATACCAGGTACCCAGAACATGAAAATTCACAAAGTTGTCCAAACAGCCGCAAACTTTGCTTACAATCTTGGGACCTTCCTTAACCTATTCTATGTGCTTGTAAAGCCAAGATCATGTAAAAGTATTAATACTACTTTTACATTCAATAAATCATCAAGTGAAAACCACATATTACACTTGTCCTCCCAATCACTTCAAATATCTCCAATACTCTTACAACAGTGAGTTATCTGGGATCTATCCAACCACTTGGCAGTTGCCAAGACATCAGCTGAATGACAAAGCAACTTTCATTTGTCTTATGCACCTATCAGCACCCAAAATTGATATCATTTAGCCCAGTATCCTAGGGCTGACTAATTCAACTTGATCAGAAAAGTATAAGTAAAGTTGACCAGACCTTTTGGGTTAGTGTGGGTCTCAACAAAAGCAAGATTGTGTCTCAGCAAAGTTAAGAATTGAGCAATTCTGTTCTAGTTCCCACCCAAGCTTAGCATATCTAGCACTCCAACAAACACTAAGCCATGCCTGCAAAGCAAACCGACTCCATTGCCTTGGTAGCCAAACCCAGCTTTATACCACACCAATATTAGGCCGGAATCTCTCTGATAATATTTCTGCTACTCTCAGACATATCTAAGATTTTGCACTTAAATTATCCCTTTGGTTCAGTTGAACCATTCAGCAGTACTACTACACCTCTTTCTTGGATACAACACTCTGCCTCTGCAGTAGAAAGTGCTACAGTTGGTTGCCTTCTTGAGTTCCATGATGTTGCTCCTTTATGGTAATAAAAGGTGTATACTCTGATGGATCATCTGACTTCTAGGTTTTGTGTCTAATCAGCATCAGAGTATTCCACAAGATCTTGTCATGAATCCTCATAGGTGTATCTTAAGCAGACATTAGCAGTTCCTTTTAGGTATCTAAAATCTGCTTAACTGCTGCAATGTAGTCATATCCATAGTTCTTAATATGCTGGCCAACAGTTCCCCCTGAATATGAGATATTGGGACAGGTTCCATAGGTACTATACATCAGTCTGTCAACCTTAGATTGATAAGGAAAGTCAGGGCATTTGGATGCCATCAAGCTCTCTTGATTTGGTTGAGTTTTGACCAAGTCAAGGTTTTTTTCCATTGGGGTAGCTGCCTGTGTACAGTCTTCCATTTAGCACTTCTTTTATGTATTTTTGCCCTTCTTGTAACAGGCTCTTGGGGAAGCCACTGGTTTTTAGCCATGGCACCCTTGTTCTTCTGCCTTTGATAGTTTTTGCTAGTCTTAAAATACTGTCTTAGCATATAAATACTGACCCAAGATCTGTTTGCCCCTTTAAATACAGGATAATGCTCACAGAGAAAGCCAAGCACATTCTGCTTGGCCTTGAGTTCCTGATGGTCCCATAGTATGCAGGCATTGAGGTGATGGTGTGCTAGACTTCTGACAGCCTCTTGAATATTATTCACTCTTCATTATTGCAATCAATGGCTTCACAGATCTTCAATGTCTTTCAATTTTTAGGCTTTGGTATAAACACCACATTGTCTCCCTCCCATGCTATGATAGGTTTTTCTTTGGGCTTTATCTTTGGGCACTGTGGTTGTGCTTTAAAGACTGTGCGGTGTTCCTCTGCTGTTACACTGGGAAATGGCTCAATTCTTTGCTGTGACATTGAGCTACTTGAGTTCTTTCTTTGCAGCAAAGATACTGCTTTCTCTACCTGGGATATTGATTGCTCTACACCTTTTATCTGCTCATCCTGTTTCTGGACTATTTCCTGACTTCTCTGGGCCATTGCATCTATCCTATCAGCCACTTCACCTAATTGCTTCATCAATGCTTTGGTATGAGCTGACAGTATATTTGCTAATATTAGTGGTGGTGATATTATGCTGGCCACTTGCTGGTCTTCAACTGAGCATACTGCATTTGCTATGTTCTCATCTGCCTGAGCATAACAGGCAGCTTGCAGCTCTGCAGAGGTTGCCTACTTGACTGAGAGCCTGAGAAGTCTGCATTATTTCCTTTAGTGGGCACACTATCAACAGGGCCTTTTAGGATGTAGCCCTGCTTGTTGCACTGAATGTCAAAACAAGCTGTTGTCCAACCATTTGTCTGCTGCCATCAGCAGAGGGGTTTGGTTGGGAACCAGACAATTTTGCTTTATTTTTTGGTGGCATTCATATAGTAGTGAGTTAAACCAAAGGGGAAATAGTGTTACATATACATGTGTATGTGGTGCCACAGCTTTATTTATTATGCTTACTATGGCAGGTCATCATTGAATCTTACATTCATGTAGGTGCAATGTCTCAGATACAAGACTGTGTTAAATTCACACAAGTATTGACCAAAAATTGATACAATAGCTTTATGTTTTTGAGGGTCAAGCTGTTTGCCCCATGGACAACACTACTTTGATTTGACGCCATAAGAGAAGAGAAAAAGACCATGTGGCTAGTGTAGCAAGCATCTCAGCCATGAAGCATGCAGTCAGCACTGGAAGTATTACAAGGATCACAGCCAGTGTTTTGCCACACAAGTGATATTTGACCATTCATCAGTCACTACTGCACCAACATTACCTTGCCAGCCAGTTGATACTTCTATATTGGCACCTGGCTGTCTTTGTCACCTTGTGTAAGCTGAGTCAGGTGAGTTTATGATGCCTTTAGGCTCACATCAGCCTTCTAAATATGGCATGCAGAGTGATAGCTCTGACAAAGAAGGCTCACTGATAGATTGTGAGCCTATCTCCCCTGACAACAATACTATGCATGAGCCAAGGCAAATTCCAAATATGCAATGACACTACACTTGTGGAAGCAAATGCCAAAGATACATTATAGAGCCAAGTGAACTCAGTAATCCACCTACTGGTAAATGATGTAATGTTGTGGCTAGAGAAGTGGCATATTTCCACTAATATCAGTAATGGGGGCTTGGGAGATTTATTAATACTACATGCCAAAATCAATTCAGGATGCAACTTACCATGTACATGGTGCAAATGGGCAACCATCATGTGGCTGGCAAAATATGACCTAGAGACTGTCCTGATTCCAGTACGTGCTAACAGTTGCATGGCATTCACATCCAAAAATGCCACCATTGCAACATGTCCAAATTGTCAGGAATCCACCACTATTGAGAGAAAACATCTCTCACACTCCAAATATATTCCAGTAATACCCTATCTAGAGAAGCTCATGCAGTCTGACAAATATTGCAAAGCATGATGTTGTGGTGGTGTATAGGTCCAAGGGAGAGATATGTCCAACACTTCTCAAGTGTTTTGTGTGTGGGGTGATCACTGGGTGCAATATCCTCTGGCAAAAGCTTGCTAGAAATACTTGGGCTCTTTCTCTAATCTAATGTGATGGGAAATAAAGCCACAAGCTTGTCAAGGAAAAACTATTGAGCTACAATCCCCAACTTAGTTGGTGTCTTAACAAAAGTATGTGCTGGGTTCAGCATCCTTTGAGATGACAATGTACTAATGCTTCCAAAGTCAAAACAATTCTTTCATTCTTGAGCATTGTGGTGGTGTATAAGTTCAAGGGAGAGATACATCCAACACTTCTCAAGTGTTGTATGTGTGGGGTGCTCACTGGGTGCAATAACCTCTGGCAAAAGGTTGCTTGGAATACTTGGGTTCTTTCTCTAATCTAATGTGAAGGGGAATAAAGCCACAAGCTTGTCAAGGGAAAACTATTGGGCTACAATCCCCAACTTAGTTGGCATCTTAACAAAAGTATGTGCTGGGTTCAGTGTTCTTTGAGATGACAATGTATTAAAGCTTCCAAAGTCAAAACAACTGTAAACTCCACCAGCAGGGACTTGATAAGAATGCAGCTGTGGTCAATAGCTACATAGTCAGAAAAGTATCTTTGCCTGTACAAGAACAAACTTGGGAAAGGATCAAGTATAATAAAAGATACCTACTCTGAGTATTCCTCACAAATAGTGCCTCCAAGGTCAGTTGGCTGTCAGGATGGTTTCCTGGGAGTGTCCTGTGGTCTGGGGTTGGAAGTTCAGGTGGCAGCAGGTAGCAGTGATCACACTAATCAACATGTTGGAATATTGATAAAAGGGATGATCATTTATTGTTGCGGGATAGCCTCCCTTATATACTTTTCTCACTGGCTAAGTGATTACTAATCATGGTATTCCAGAAGGTTCCAGATATCAATAGAAATCTTAATGACATCAGAATGACCTAAGAATGTTCTAAGTAGGTGCCAGAAGGTTCTAAGAGGCACAGCACATCCAACCAATCAGGAATCAATATTCTGAAACATGTGTAACATAGGGATACCATATATGGTATGGAAATGGTAGGGATGGTGACACAGGTTGATCATGTGTCACAGGTACTGGCGCAGGTACTTGCTTAATACAGAAGCACTTATAGCTAGCATTCTTACATAAAGTGAGGGGTAACTTACGCAATAAGGTAAGCAGGTGTGATAGTCAACCAGATTATGGGATAGTACTGATTGGGTAAGTCAAATGGGATAAAAATAAGTGTAGTAGAGGTATAGGGAAGTAGAAAATAAGGGAATGAGCACATCTGTCAATGGGTGTCACTGTCACCCCACTACAACATACCACACTCAGTATCAATCAAGCACAAACATATCCAATATATTTGATGGCAAACATTACAAACAGCTAAGAAGCAAGGGCTACTTTGAAGGTATTTATGATCATGCCTTTGCCTTGGCACTTAATGGATTCTCATTAGGCAAGTACTCTACCAGCAAATCCTGCTGGCCACTGATTCTCATCAACCTGAATCTGCCACCTATCTTAGAGTATCAGAGCAAAAATCTAATGGTAGACTCACTGGTATTTGTGCCTAAATCACCATCCAACCTGAATAGCTACCTGCATCCATTGCTGAATGGATTTTGTATGCCTTCCAGCGGGATTACAGCAAATGGCAGTCATGTCAAAGCACATTATATTATCTGCATTGGAGATACCCCAGCCATTAGAAACATAGCTGGCTTCTCTGGGTACAATGGATGGTATTGCTGTAAATGTATGAGATCCAGGGGATTTACTCCATAACTCACACCCATCATTATTACAAACTCCAATACTAAGGACATCATCTTCCCACAGAGAAAACATACAGAAGCCAGCATGCAATTCCAGCAAAGTAGGCAAGCTATAAGCAATTGGCTGAAATTGGGAATCAATTGGAGACCAGAGATACTTACAATAGAGGGTACCTGTTGGAGCAAAAGCTTTCTACTTGAGGCAATCTATTTGCTTTCAACAATATCCCTATACTGATGACCAAGTTGTACATGGGGCATTTCAAGCTAAATGGGCCCTTTGAGATACTGGAGAAATTTGAAAGAATTGGCAAGAAATTGCAGAGTATCTGATACCCTAAGTACTTCTCACAGACTCCAATCAATATTCCTATGCATATGTAACAATACAAATGCAAAGACTGGATGAGCTGGATATGTATTAGACTTGTTCCATTGTACCGTGCCAGGGTGCGCGGCGCAATCCGCGGTTGTAAAGAACAATTGGGCGCAATATTATAGCTATCAGAAGGCAGGATTGTTCTTGGACAATTTTGCACTATGTGGGACAATCTTGCACACTATGGCACAATCTGACATGATGAGGTTGGCATGGATGATTGCGCCAACTTGGAATGTTTGCATCATGTGCACAATTGGATACCGCTATTATGGCAGGTAAAATCCGGTATTTGGATATGTTTCTTTAATGTAAATGGAAATAAATGTGTATCACACTATAAACTACACTGATACTTACCATTTTGGTTACCCTCACTCCAATTGGATGGTATCTCAGTGGTTAATTGGTCCAAAAGTATCCTGAAGCTGGCAGCCCCCAATTGGCTCATTGACTAATGAAAAAGCTACTTGATTTGCCATCAAATATCACATTTTGCCTATGGAGCAAGTAAATCCCTGATCCTAGTGATTGGACAAGGTGTCATAGCTAGCACGCAAGCAATCGTGTAGGTGCAAAACAGATCCAATAGCTGCACTGGTATTACAGATGACGTATATATATGCAGGGTGTTTATTTATAGGGGTTCTGTCTCAAATGTGAGACAACCTTGATATTACTTATATCAAAAATTTGATGATCACTGATTTTTGATGGCTCAATTTGGATTGCAAAAAAAAAAGGGTTGTTGGGATCATTGCAAATGTGAGCAATTCAAAGCAATTGCATCATCTTCTCCTGGGTTTTTTTCTCACAGGGACTACTACTGAAGCATTTGGTAGTGACTCACTTTGCACACCTATACTACTTCCGGGCTGACTATCATCTTGGCTACTTGTGTATTTGTAGTCAGTATTTTGCCTCCTAGTTGATGAGTGCAATGCTGCAGCTTGGCCATGCTGAATTGCTTTGACTGAACCAACTGAACCGGCCTGTAGTGCCACACGCTGACGCATTCTTTTACTTGCTAAGGACTCCGGTAGTTGAGGCACTTCATGTTGGTCATCATCAGTCAGTTCACCAGAAGTAACTTGCTGATGGTCAGGCAAAACGGCACGTGCAGGCACGCCTTGATGCGTTGAGATGGCCCTTGGCTGAGTTTGATGTGATGTTGCATGTTGACGCAACTTGGTCCGCTTCAATGGACTCGTGTCTAAATGAGCAGTTTGGCAAGTTCTCGTAGTTTTGCTCTGAAGCACGCGCGTTGACTCAATGCATGTTGACTTGATGCAAGGCGTTCTGGTAAAGGGTGTTGGCGTGGTCTGGACTGACGTGCGCCAGCACGCTGTGGTTGCAAGAGATGGTAGGGAATCTAGCAAGGCATGCTGGCGCAATCTGGACAATGTTGCTTGCGGTCTGTATTCTTCCTCCTGAAGCTCACTATCTGATTCCTCAAGGTATTCACTTACCCTCTGTCTGATACTTTGAAGCTGTTGCCTGGATGAGTCCTGTGTATAATGCTCTTGGAAGCCACTTAGCTCTACTAATATATCACATAGTACATTAGTCATTTGAGGCAAAAACTCATTCAAAATCTCTTTGGTTCCCAAAGTTGAGGCACAAACGGACACGTCCAGCCTGTACTGTGCAAATTGCACGCGGAATTGTTCTTGCGCGGCTTCTTTGTCAAATCCCCTCACTCTCAGCTCATTCTTGATTTCAATACTTGTCTTGTTATATATCTCTTTACATACATTGGCTGGCATCTTGATGTAGAACTCATGCCACAGCTTTCTACTCAAATTCTTCCATATTTGTCAACTTTCTGAGGTATCTAGTTCTGCTTGATTAATCAGTAGTGCCCAAATATCTGTATGAAGGCTCATCATAAACACTTGGGCCATACTAAAATCATTTGGCAAGAACCTGAACGGATCCAACATCGAATTTTCCGGTCCAGACTGCGCTTGTGAGCTGGGGGATGGGTTTTGTCTGGGTTGTACTAAAGATGAGTTGAGGCTTGGTATAGGGACCATAGCAATGGATTTGGATACTTATACAGCAGTATATTGGCATCAACCTGGTCTTATATGAAATATATATGAAAACTAATGTGATTGTTGAATTTTCCATATATTATGCATGATGCATCTTGGATTGCATTGACACGGATCAGATCACATCAATTGCAGATTTCCTGTCTGATTATAGACCTATGAGTTAAGCATCAATAAAAGTACCAAGTCATTGTTTGCGGATGATTTTTGCAACATAATGATGGTATACATGGCAATTAATGGAGATTTAACCATAATGTATTAAAAATCAGATAAATAACACATATCACACCAAATTGATTCAAACCGCCTTTATACAATCATCCACCAATTTTAATATGACTTACTCATCTGAATGGTCTTTTCTCATCAATCCCATCACTACCACTGGATTTCCTTTTGACACACTAGAGGAGATCTATTTCAAGTACTGAGGACCATCAACCCCAATTTACTCATGGAGATCCCTTGTTAAGCTTCTCTGCTATTACAAGAACTATTGCCCTACAAGGTTTCATCCCACCATCCATGGCAACAAAAGTCCTAGAAGCTTTCATTCCCAGCTGACAGCAATGGAGAACCACCTTGCAGAGGGTATGAATGACTTAGAGCAAGCTTGGAATACTTGGTTCAGAAGCTCTAATAGACTTCCATATCCCAGAGTGTTCAGCAACAGGTTCCATATCAGGAGTATTTTGGATACCTTCCCAGTGAGGATTAACAGAACTTCTAGAGGGCAGAGGCACTTTTATTCTGGCAAGTACAAGGCCCACTGTGTGAAGTTTCAAGCACTGTCTGACATTGAGTGTAACATCATCTGGTTAAGTGGGCCATTTGCTGGAAGTAGGCATGACAAAGCACTCTGGGTAGAGAATCATCCTGAATTCAGTAGAGGGGAGAAATGTATGGCAGACTTAGCCTATACAGGAGAGGATTGTCAGAGATTAGGATGTATTACAGCTTATAGGAAGCCAAGGAATGGTGTGCTTAGCAGGAAGCAGAAGCTCTACAATGAGATATTTAATCATTTCAGAGTAAGGGTAGAGCACACATTTGGATATCTGAAGAGATTCAGCATATTGGCAGGTAAATACAGAGGAAAGTCATATATAGGAGAAAACAGCAGAATAGGTAAAATAGTTAAGATACTTATTAATGCACAGTATGTTCATACAAGAAGACATCCACTGAGAGAAATGTGTCAGGAGCATTATGAAGAGTAAATAAAGCAAGGAAAGCACTATTCTGCGCAACATAAGTAAGATTGAGTAAAATACCAGTAACTGTATCATACCACTGGCATCATGGTAGAAATTATAGTGCCAGATAGTGCTGTAGAGTGCCAGATTGATCTGGCACCATAAACAGGCTGGCACTATGTGGCACTATCCAACGGAACAAGTCTATTTATTCAAGTGGCATTCTGAAGCCATTCCTACCAAGGGTACATTGGAAGCATTGGGAGTATATGTGGACATTGTAAGAATATTTATTCAGAAGCAAATCACCAATGCCAACTTGAGACATCTACAGCTGTTGTGTGAGGAGTTTGTAAAAGGTTTTGAGTGGCTCTACTACTAACATAATGCTGAACACATGGATCTCTGCTGCTACTGTATCCATTCTCTACTACATCTTGCTTGTTGTGTGGAAAATATTGGGCCTTGCTTCACCTTCTGGAAGTTTCCTATGGAGCAGATGTGTGGGGAGATAGGAAGAAAAGTCAAGTTGCAGGTATTACCACATCCCAATCTGGTCACAAATATTACCTTCAAGTCTGTCATGGATATGATGAGTTGGCACATGGAGGACAGCCAGGAAGAGTTGAAAATGCTGAGGACAGATGTGCATATGAAGACACATATGACTATGACATTAAGGAGCTAAGCAGCCCCAATGCATGAGTAATCAGTAAAGAAATGCAAAGTTGGGTTGGATGTAACAAGCAACTAATTGTTTTAAGAAAACTCTACCGAGGTATGCTGGATTTTACTTGGTCACAAGCCAGCTTCTACACCATTCACTAAGGAATTCACACAAACAAGAGCAATCATGCACCTAAAAGGGGGACTAGAATCTAGCAGGGAGAAGGAATATATTGGCTAAATACCAAAATGTTCTTTGCAGATTTTCAGGAGGTAGTCATTGCAGAAGTGGCAACAATTGAGCATATGTTTGCAAGATGTATATGTTACCAGCAGCACAAGGCATATGGCAACTTTGGAAGCATCACGCCAAAAAGCCGTAAAGTTGAGGTTGTAGAAGTATGTCATTGTGGCAGGTGTGCATGTTTGTAGGGATTAGTAAGCAGGAGGCCGTAGCTTTCTAGATGAATAAGTATAAGATGTACATATACTGTGAAGTGGCTCATGCATCTTTTGACCATCTCTTCTTTGACATGCAATACATAATTTCACATATTCATTTGTGTTGGTATATAGTAGTGGCCAAAAACACCATATGGAGATTTTTGCATATGTTGATGTAACTCCCTTATGACCTCCTGATTCAGATTCATGCAATTCTTGAATGATCTTCTCTTGATCATGTTTGTTATGTGTTCACTGTCAAAGAACTCCACATTTGCTTTTTCTGAAAAGTGTGCTGTCATGCTGTTCAAGCTTCAAAGCCTTCTTTTTAAAATTTGTGCAATACTTTGTAGGAACTTTGATAGATGTAGGAAATTCTTTGACTTGCTGATAATTGCTCTGTATCATATGTCTGGGTGAGAATCCAAGACTTGTGTTTGCAAGAAACTCATCAATATCATCATCATCAGTTTAGTACAGTGAGTCTGGTTGCTTTCTAGATAAAGCATTGGTCCCTAGTGATTGGCTCTTGCTAAGTGCTGAAGCATAAAGTCAAATATCTGGATATATGATATCTGCTGTGCTATAATAGGATCAAGCAAAAGCTCTAACTTATTCAACATCCCTAATAATGACTTGGCATCAACCACTAGCATCAAGTGTACTCCTAATAAGTATGGCTTTAGCTTCTTGAGTACATAGAGTATTCCAGGTGCCTCTTTCTTGATAGATGGATAATCAAGCTCATTTCCTCTGAAAAGTCTACTGAGATATTTGCAAGGTTCTTGATGAAGATTTTTTGAAACTTGAATCATGCTTCCCCCAACCCAAATTTCTGAGCTATTTACCAATATAATGATTGGTTGTAAATCAATAACACTGCAGTATATAGCTGCTAGGACAGGTGGCTCACATAATGACTCAAGTAATGCCAACATAGCATTTGCTTGTTCTTCATGCCACTCAAAGTTCTCGTTTTTCTGTAATAGCCAAGTCAGTGGCTTGGCAATATGAGCATAGTTCTTGATCCAGATTCTGAATAGACCAGTAGGTCCAATAGTTGTCTGACTTGATGAATACTGCTTGGTGTCTCCTAATTTAGCGCCAATGAAAGTTCTGCAGGATCAGACAATCTCCCTTCTTCAGTTACAAGTCCACATAGAATGATTGCTTGGTTGTAGCCAAGCATAAGAATGGAGCCAAAACCTGTGTAGGCAATATTTGGACTATCTGAAAATGCAGATATGCTGCATGGAGCCTCTTATACAAAGTTCACAAGCCAGAAACCCCAGAAGAGCCTGGAAACCTCAACAAGATCTGTCAGATATTATTGCATGTATTGGAGTAAATTATCTAATGCAGAAGTCTTGATGTCTGCTCACTATGGAGCTGAAAGAAAAAGGTGCAAGGATCAACCAGATGGTTTTTATGGATTTTGAGGACACTGAGAAGATCAGCTAGCCTTGCAAACTAAGCTCAAGGCTGAAAATAACTATCAGAAGAATTAGGATAATCAAAGCCCTTATTAAGGTGAGTTGCACTTCCAGAAAAGCACCAATCTCTACTCTGCAAGTATATTCTGATAAGACAAAAGCAGTTATATCACTCCAAATAAGTGGAAGCACTCTAAAAAAAGCTACTGACCAAAGAATGATCCTTTCTGATACCAACCCAGGAAAATCAAGAAGCAAATGGGCTTTAAATCTACTGCAAATGAAGTAATCTATCTAAACAAAATTGCTGCTACTTAAGGAAGACAAAGATGGCCATTCTAGATCATTTTTGTGGATTTGAAGCTCTAAGCAGATGTGGCTCAAGTGGGAGAAGGACATCCCAGCTCAAAGCTGAGCAAAAGTTTTTTTTTGGCCCAAAGTTGTCCAAATGACTTGGACCTTTGCCTGGAAATAAGGAAACTCCAGATCTGCTGTAAATGACAAAACCTTAATTTGACCAAAAGTGGGTCAATTTTGCTCAATAAAAGCATTGGATAGCCCAGAGACTATATATCATTATTACAATCTGACAATTAGACTTAGATCATTATACAAGTCTGTACAGCTGATAAAAGCAAATGATTAGTATTTTGATCAGACCATTCAGATTTCTAGGCGTACTATTAAGTAGATATGCACATTGAGTTACAAGTTGCTTGTTCAAATAAGTTGAGCATAAATGCATATACTGTTAGATAATATATTAGTCCAGTATGCAACACAGTTAAATCTTATATGCTCATTACAGAATGCACACTCTTGATATGTATTTATCACTCATGAATATTTTGTCGAGTGGGAGTGCTGTAATTATTAAGTTGTGACCTAAATATTCATTCTGACTTAGTCATATAGATTCTGTTCTCTGATCAGCATTCTGTCCTGCTCAAATTTCTTGTTGGGACTTACTAGGAATATTTTCACAAATTATCCAGTGCACAGATTATGATCTTTCTCAAAATTGTCCAAAAGCCCACAAACTTTGCACACATATTCTTAGAACCTTCCTTAAAAAGCTCTAAAAGTTTGTTTGCTCTACTTTATCAAAAGTATAAATATCATACTTTTGATCAATAAATCTATAAGTGAATAACATGTCAATCCTCTAGTTCTCCACATCACCACCAATACTCCTCAGAATTTTGCAACATCTCTATGTACACATCTGTCCCAGTTTTTCCCAACTCTTCCTGACTGTCCTCCTTGTGCCAACTCACCTCATCCATGACAGACTTCAAGGTAAGATTCTTGATGTGATTGGGACTTGGTAATACCTGCAACTCGACTTGTCTTCCTATCTCCCTACACATCCACTTTATAGGAAACTCCAAAAGGTGAAGCAAGGCCTAATATTTTCCACACACCAAGCAAGATGGAGTAGAGAATGAGTACAATAGCTGCAGAGATCCATGTGCTCAGCTTTGTGCTTGCAGTATAGCAGCTTGAATCCTATCACAAACCACCTAAATAATAGCTGTAGATGCATCAAGTTACAGTTGGGAACTGCTTTTAGATAGATTTTCCTACAATGTCAGCATATGACTACCATTGATCCCAATGTGCTCTATGTAGAATTGGCCTCAGAAGGCTACTTGGATAAATGCATATCTAGCTGATCCAGTCCTTACATTTGTGCTGTTGCATATGAGTATACATATTGATTGGAGTCCATGAGAAGTACTTTGGGTTACAGATAGTCTGTAAAGTCTTGCCAATTCCTACAAATTTCTCTGGTATCCTGAAGGGCTCATTTAGCTTGAAATGCCCCTTTTACAGCCTATTCATCAGTATAGGGATATTGTTGAAAAGCAAATGCATTGCCCCTCAGTAAAAAGCTTTTCCTCCATCATATAGCCTCTATCTTAAGTATTTCTGGTTTCCAATTGACTCCATATTTCTGGCCAATGGCTTATAGCTTACCAATTTTGCTGTAATTGCCTGCTGACTTCTGTTCTTTCTCTCTGTGAGAAGATGATGTTCTTAGTATTGGAGTTTAACAATAATAATGTGTGCAAGTTATGGAGTATATGCCCTGGATCTCACACATTTGACAGCAATACTGTCCATTGTGCCCCAAAAAGCCAGCAATCTTGCTGATGGCTGGGGTATCTCCAATGCAGAAAGTAATATGCACTTTGACATAACAGCCACTGACTGTTATCCTGCCTGAAAGCATACAAAATTCATACAGCAATAGATACATGTAGCTATCCAGGTTGGATGGTGATTTAGGCACAGATACCAGTGAGTCTTCCATCAGATTTTTGCTCTGATACCATAAGATAGGCAGCAGATTCAGGTTGATGAGAAGCAGTGGCCAGCAGGATTTGCTGGTAGGGTACCTGCCTAATAAGAATCCATCAAGTGCCAAGGCAAAGGCATGATCATAAGTACCTTCAAAGTAGCCCTTGCTTCTTAGCTGTTTGTAATGTTTGCCATCAAATATATTGGATATGTTTGCGCTTGATTGATACTGAGTGTGGTACATCATAGCTTTGCAATATTTGTCACACAGCATGAGCTTCTCTAGATGGGGTATTACTGGAATATATTTAGAGTGTGAGAGATGTTTTCTCTCAATGATGGTGGATTCCTGACAACTTGGACATGTTGCAATGATTGCACTTTTGGATGCAAATGCCATGCAACTGTTAACACATGCTGGAATCAGGTCAGTGTCAGAGTCATATGTTGCCAGCCGCACAAAAATTGTCCACTTGTACTATGTACTTGGTAAGTTTCATCCCGGAATGATCTTGGGAAAAAGTAATAACAAATCCTCAAAGCCCTTATTACTGATATTAGTGGATATATGCCACTTCTCTAGCCACAACATTACATCATTCACCAGCAGATGGATAACTGGGTTTACTTGGCTCCATAATGGATCCTTAACATTAGTTACAATGGGTATTGTCTCATTGTATACTGGAATTTGACTGGGCTCAGGAGTAGTATTGTAGTTAGGGGAGATAGGCACACAATTCATTAGTGAGCCTTCTTTGTCAGTGTTCTCACTCCACATGCCATATTCAGAAGGCTGAGGTAAGTCCAAATGCATTACACACTCACCTGACTCAGTTGGCACAAGGTGACAAAGAGAGCCAGGTGCCAATATAAAAATATCAACTGGCTGGCAAGATAATATTGGTACAGTAGATACTGATGAATGGTCAAATATAACTTGTGTGGCAAAACACTTGCCATGATCCTTGCAAGCATCCTATGCTGTCTGCATGTTTCATGGCTAAGCGGCTTGTCACTATAGCCACATGGTCTTTTTTCTCTTCTCTTATGGTGTTGAATCTAGGTAGTCTTGTCCATGGGGCAAACAGTTTGACCTTTAACAAGGTAATGCTATTATATCACTTTTTGGTCAATACTTAAGTGAATCTAAGACAGTCTTGTATTTGAGACATTGCACCTACCTGCATGTATATATATATTTCAATGATGACTTGCCATAGTGAGCATTATAAATAAGGTTGTGGCACCACATACACATCTATATGTAACACTATTCCCCCTTTGGTTTCACTCATTTCCATATGTATGCTGCCAAAAAACAAAGCAAGGTTATCTAGTTCTTAAACAAGCCCCACTGCTGATGACAGCAGACAAATGGTTGGACAACAGCTTGCTTTGATACTCAGTGCAACAATCAGGGCTACATCCAAAAAAGGCTATGTTGACAGTGTGCCCACTGAAAGTAATAATGCAGACTCCTCAGGCTCTCAGTCAAGTAGGCAAGTCAGAATCTCTGCAGAGCCATAAGCTGACTGTTATGCTCAGACAGACAAGAGTGTAGCAAATGCAGTATCTTAAGCTGAAGTCCAGCAAGTGGCCATAACAACATCACCACCACCCATATGAGCAAGTATGTTTCAGCTTATACCAATCATCAATAAATCAATTAGGTGAAGTGGCTGACAGGATAGATGCAAAGGCCCAGGGAAATCAGGAAATAGTCCAGAAGCAGGATAAGCTGATAAAAGTTATAGAACAATCAATATTCCTGGTAGGGAAAGCAGTATCATTGCTTCAAAGAAGGAGCTCAAATAGCTCAATGTCACAGCCAAGAACTGAGCCATTTCCCAGTGTAACAGAAGAGGAACTCTGTACAGTCTTTAAAGCACAACAACAGTACCCAAAGATAAAGCCCAAGGAAAAGCCTACAACAGCATGGGAGGGAGACAATGTGGTGTTTATACCAAGGCCTAAAAGTCAAAAGACATTGAATATGTGTGAAGCCATTGAGTGCAATAATGAAGAGTGGGCAAATAGTCAAGAGGCTGTCTGAAGCCTTGCATGCCACCACCCTAAGGCCTGCATACCATGAAACCATCAGGAACTCAAGGCCAAGTAGAAAGTGCTTGACTTGGTTCATGAGTATAGTCCTGGATTCAAACAGGCAAATGGATTCTGAGCCAACAATGGCATGCAAAGAAATAGCTCCAGAATAGTAAAAGCTATCAAAGGTGCAAGAATAAGGGAGCCATGGCTAAAAACCAGTGGCTTCCTCAAGAGCCCATTACAAGCAGGGCTGAAAGTTCTAAACAAGCATCAAAGAGATGCCAGGTAACTGGAAGCATGCCAACAAGGGACAATCAAGCAGACATGCATGCACCAGCACAACATTTATCAAGGAAAATGCATAGTATCACTTAAGAAGCACTCAGTCAAAGTAGCAACAAAGGACCTGGCAGTGATAAAAACCAGTGATTTTCCTGGTGGCTTTCTCAGGAGCCTTTCATGACAATAACTGAGAGCTCAAACCAAGCAATAAAGTAATATCAGGTTGCCAGGAGAGTGCCAGCAAGGGATAAGCAGGCCAAAATAGATACATCAGAGCAGAATTTGCAAAGGAGATAGCATAATTCATTACAAGATACACTCATACAGAGAAGCAGATAAAGACATGGTGGTGATAAAGTAAAAGGTCAAGGGAAAGATGTCTACCCAAGCCTGCAGCAGGTTGCATACAAAAAAAACTGCAATTCTTGCCAATTAATGCTGTAAGCCCAGAACAGACTGAATATCATCATAGCTAAGAAGAATTACCAACAAGAGAACAGCTATTTTCACAAGAGCTGGAAGCACAGGCAGCTGAGCTACACTCTCGCAGGGTAGATGAATTTGCAGAAAAAGGCAATTTGTCCACCACAGCCTCCACATCCTCTGTTATTGACAGAGTGGAGATCCCACTAACAGACAAGGCCAATAAATCAAGAGCTCAAGGGAATATAACAATGCCTTCAGCTGAATTTTGGAACATCAATAGGCACACTAAGAGGTTGCAGCACTTCTTCAAGAGCAGTGCTCAAGAGAATGCACTTGAATATTGCAAGGATTTATTGCAAAGACTGGCAGATGAGGTGCTGGACCTTGCAGTGCTGGCTGAAGACCAGGACATGTGAGAACCAGTGAATGAGCAGCGGTAAACAGCTGTTGGGTTCCCACCAGACTCATGGAAACAGCGCATTACAGCAGAACTACCTATAGAGTGGTGGATAATAAGCAGTTTCTACATCCATTTGATGAATAAAAAACTTATATTTTGCTGCAATAGCCAATATTAATCTGATGGAATTAAACTTGGCTACCAGTGCAAAGGTTTCAGTATAGTCAAGTCCTTTTGTTTGAGCGTATCCTTTGGCCACAAGTCTTACTTTGTATCTTTCAATTGTACCATCAGCCTTGTATTTTGTTTTGAAGACCCATTGGCATCCAATTGATTTTTGGTTGATTGGTAATTTTATTAAGTCCCAAGTCCTATTCTCCAATAAGGCCTGATATTCCTCAGTTGTTGAACATCTCCAAAACTTTGTTTGAGTGCTATGTGGGGCTTCATGGCTCAAGACCAGCAGCTTTCTTAAGATCTTGTCACAAGCCAGGCTGAAAGCTTCAAACAAGCAACAAAGAAGCATTGAGCTGCCAACACAGTGTTGGCAGGAGACAGGAAGGCAAAAATGGATGCACCTGTGCAGCATTCATCATGAAGAAAGCAAAGGACAATTCAAGAAGTACATAGTCCAGGTAGGAGTGAAAGAATTGGCAGTGATAAAGGTAGGGTTTAAGAGAAAAAAGTCTACTCAGCCCAGAGACAGGCAAGCACTAAAGAAAAGCTGCAGTTCTCACCAATTAATGCTGTGAGCCCAGAAAAGGCTGAATTCTATCAGAGTCACAAAGAATTATCAGCAAGACCAAAGCTATTTTCTCAAAAGTTGAAAGCACAACCAGTTAAGATACACTCCAGTGGGGTAAATGAGTTTGCAGAGAAAAGCAATTTGTCTACCACTGCCTCCCCATCCTTTGTTGTGGGCAGAGTGGAGATACCACTTACAGACAACACAACATTGTCACATACCCAAGAGGCTATCACAATGCCTTCTGTAGAATTTGGGAAAATTACTAGGTGCACCAAAAGGTTGCAGCACTTCTTCAAGAGTAGTGCTCCAGAAAATGAGTGTGAATACTGCAAGGATTTATTGCAAAGACTAGAAGATGAGATGCTGGACCTTGCAGTGCTGACTTAAGACTAGGATATATGAGAACCTGTGATATAAAGGTGGCATAAACCTGCAGTGTTCCAGCTGAAGTCATGGAAAAAGGGTGCTAGAGTAAAAATATTTATTGAATGGTTGATTTTAATGGAGTTTCATGTTGAGTGTGGGGTTGGGCATAATGTGAGTGTTGGGTATAGGGACTTGTATAGGGCAGTACAATTGGCAATTGAGGTACCACTGAAGTTTTAACAGAAATAAACAAATTTGTATTCATGTAAAGGAAGAGAATCAATTGAGTCAGGTAGTAAAGAGCATGAAAGCAAGGCAATAGCCAACCAATACACAATTGTAGGAGGTGATAGAGTGTCTGTGATCAGAAAGTTAGAGAATCGGCAGAGGACCCATCAAAAGCCACTCATGTACCCTACAAAAAATTATTGTGATGATCCCATCAAAAGGCCATCACAAATTCCAAGCCCTGTAACTAATAGGTATTGATCACATCAGGAAACCTTGCAAAGACTATCAAAGATTTATTGCACCCCAGATTTCACAAAAAACTTAGTCAAAATTTCTGATTACAACAATACAAAAGTGGCTTCTTGTTAGTTCTCTGCCAATTTTCTCACTTTCTGATCACATACATTCTATCACCTCTGATAATTATGTGCCTTGATTGGCTATTGCCTCTCTTTCACACTCCTTACTTCCTGACTCAACTGCTTCTCTTACTTTTCATGAGTACATAGTGTTTATCTCTATTTAAACTTCCATGTACCTCAATTGCCAATTGTATTGACCAATACAAGTCCCTATACCCCACACTAACATTGAGCCCAACCCACACTCAGCAAGTAACTCCATTAAAACTCACCACCCATAGGTTTTTCTGCTGTAACGCTCTGTTTCCATGACTGTGGTGGAGACCCTGCAGATTCATGCCATTATTCACTCACTGGTCCCAAATATTTGGGTCTTCAGCTGGCACTGCAAGGTCTAGCACCTCATCTGTCAGTCTTTGCAATAGATCCATGCAGTGTTCAAGTGCATTTTCTTGAGCACTGCTCTTGAAGAAGTGCTGCAACCTCTTGGTGTGCCTTTTGATGTCCCAAAATTCCACTGAAGGCATTATGGTAACCTTTTGCATTCTTGACACTGCTACTTTGTCTGTCTGTGCAATCTCCACTCTGTCAACAATGATTGACGTAGAGGCTGTGGTAGACAAATTGCCTTTTCTGCAAACTCATGTACTTTGCTAGAGTGCAGCCCAACTTCCTGTGCTTCCAACTCCTGTGAAAACAGTTGTTTTCTTATTGATAATTCTTCTTGGGAATGATGGTATTCAGTCTATTCCTGGCTTATGGCATTAATTGGTAAGAAATGTAGCTTTTTTCATAGACATCCTGTTTCTGGCTTAGGTAAACTTTTTCCCTTTACCTTTTCCTTTATCACTGCCAAGTCTTTCACTACTACTTGGACTGTGTGCTTCTTATATTGGCCTTTGTTTTCTTCTTGACAAGTGCTGCCTGGTACATCCATTTTTGCACCTTATATACATTTGTTATGATCTGCCGCTTGAATGTTTAAGTTAGATCAGTTTTTAGTCAAATCAATTAGTATATGTTTAGGTTATCAGTATATCAGTATTATCTATGAAATCAGTAGCATTAGTCAGGAAATGAATCAGCAGATCCTTATCAGACAGAAATAGATATATTAAGTAGGATCTTATTGGGTGATGATGATGCAATCAAATGAGTCATCAGCCACAACATACATTAGGAAATACCATTGGTCAGCAATTGATCTGGCAAAATGTATTTAAGGAGCTGCTGGAACCTCAATAAAAATCAGTTCAAGTTTTAGTGAATACAATACTAGCTAAACTCCCTATTCCTCTACAACTCTTATACCAAGACTTGTAACACATTTTGCCAGATCAATTGCTGACTAATTGTATGTCCTATTGCAGGTTGTGGCTGATGACTCATTTGATGGTCTCATCATCACCCAGTTATATGACACTTAGTATATCTATTTCTGTATGATAAGGATCTGCTGATTTTATCTGCTGACTAATACCACTGAACTAATAGATAACACTGATATACTGATTGGCTAGGTATAAAGCTAACTGATTTGATTAAAAACTGATCTAACTCTAACATTCAAGCAGTAGATCATAACACTCTCCCTTGCTAAAGTTGGGAGGGTTCTTTTGAGTCTCTTTTCTTGTGATACCAATACCTTGATGGTTCAGTATTGTCAGCAAGTCTTGCTAGGATGAGTCTATTGCTATGAACTAAGTCTTCCCAGATATTACCTTGTTTGTCCACTACTTGGTAAGCGGCAAATGAACATTCTCTGATGATCCTGAAGGGTCCTGTCCATTGTGACTCAAACTTCTTCTATGTATTGTTTTGTAGAAATACAATGTTCCCAACTGTCAATGCCTCAGGTGATATAGTCTTATCAAGTCTCTGCTTCATCTTTTCTGCATTCAAAAATACTTTGACCTGTGCCTCTTGACTTCTTTGTTCCAGCTGTTGGTGTCTACTTGGCTGACTGAGTTCATCTTCTAAGGCATCTGTTAGCTTTGTTTTTGTGATATTTCCTGGAATCCTTGGTTCACATCCATACACTAAGTAAAATGGGGAATGTTGGGTTGTACAGTTTACTCTAACACTTCAGGCAAAAAGTGCTTGGTCTATATACATACCCCATCTACTGGAACCTCCACTTGCATACTTGATCAGCATTTTTCCCAAATATTCTATCAAACCTCTCAGTGACTCTATTAGATCTATGGTGGTATGCTGAGACTTTCAAGTGTTTGATCTGCTGCATTTCCAGGTAAGATTCCAATGTTTTTTGCCATGCAGTTTGCACCTCTGATGAATAAATCTCTAAAGGGCATCCAAACTTTAAAAGGATCTTATAGTAGATGAAACTTGCAACTTTTTGTTCATTGGCTACAGGTACCACTTTAGCCACTGGCCAATTAGTGACATGGTCTATTGCAACTAGGATCCAATGGTTGCATATCCTGGTGGTTGGCAGTCTTCCAATAATGTCAATTCCCCATCTTCTAAATGCTCCCACAGGCTCTAAGGGAAAGAGCTAAGCAATTCTCTGTGGTTGGCCTTGGTTGATTTGGCAATTTGGGCATGTTTTCACTAGCTTCTCAATATTTTGTTCCATTTGGGGCCACCAAGACCTAGCTTTACAAGGTTATAGGTTCCTTCAACTCCAAGATGTCCATATCCATTGTGCAGCTTATGTATTAAATCCAGGCAAACAACATAAGGGCAATAGACAACAGGGCTTCCATCAACAAATTGGTAGAGTATTTTATTCTAAACTATAAATTTGCTGGCTTCACCCTGGATTTTCTTCTTGATTGATTCATCCACCTCATTAGGAAGGGCTTGGTCCTCCAAGTACTCTGGTAATAAGCTAGGCCAATCTGATTCATACACCAGGTTGAGTTCTGCAACTTGTTCTAGCCTTGATGCAGCTTCAGCAACTGTGTTGTTTTTCCCAGGGCAGTAGACAATATCCAAGTCAAATTGCAAAAAATATTCATTCCCTGTTGTCATCCATCTGAAGAGTACTTTCTGAGTAAATATATACTTGAGTGCAAAGTGATCAGTCTTCACAGTGCACTTGACTCCTTCAATGTAGCATCTTCTGGTCTTCATGCAGTGTATTATGGCAAGCATCTACTTCTCATCCACTTGATAGTTTTGTTCTGCTGAGTTCAGCTATTTAGACTCAAAAGCAACTGGGTAGTTCTTTCCCTCATGTTCTTGGGTTGGTATTCCACCAAATGTATAGTCTGAAGCATCTGTGCACAGAGTAAACTCATTTCTGAAGTTTGGGGTTCTTGAGCTTGGCAACTTAGCAAGCTCATTCTTGAGCATTGTGGTGGTGTATAAGTTCAAGGGAGAGATACATCCAACACTTCTCAAGTGTTGTATGTGTGGGGTGCTCACTGGGTGCAATATCCTCTGGCAAAAGCTTGCTAGAAATACTTGGGCTCTTTCTCTAATCTAATGTGATGGGAAATAAAGCCACAAGCTTGTCAAGGAAAAACTATTGAGCTACAATCCCCAACTTAGTTGGTGTCTTAACAAAAGTATGTGCTGGGTTCAGCATCCTTTGAGATGACAATGTACTAATGCTTCCAAAGTCAAAACAATTATAAACTCCACCAGCAAGGACTTGATAAGAATGCAGCTGCAATCAATAGTTACAAAGAAAGAAAAGTATCTTTGCCTGTAGAAGCACAAACTTGGGAAAGAATCAAATATTATACAAGATACCTGCTCTGGGCATTCCTCACAAGTAGTGCCTCTGGGGTCAGTTGGCTGTCAGCATGGTTTGCTGGGAGTGTCCTGTGGTCTGGGATTGGAGGTTCAGGTAGCAGCAGGTAGCAGTGATCACACTAATCAACAAGTTGGTATATTGATAAAAGGGATGATAATTCATTGATGAGGGATTGCCTCCCCTATATACTTTTCTCACTGGCTAAGTGATTACTAATCATTGTGTTCCAGAAGGTTCCAGATATCAATAGAAATCTTAATGACATCAGAATGAGCTAAGAGTATTCTAAGTAGGTGCCAGAAGGTTCCAAGAGGTATAGCACATCCAACCAATCAGGAATCAATACTCTGAAAGCTATGTAACATAGGGATAATACTCATGGTGTAGAAATGGTAGGGATGGTGACATGGGTTGACCATGTGTCATGGATATTGGCACAGGTACTTGCCTAATATAGAAGCACTAATAGCTAGTAATCTTACATAAAGTGAGGGATAACTTATGCAATAAGGTAAGTGTTGAAATATTGGACTATTTGGTATCATTCAGCAGCTAAAAATTTACTTAACAATTCTAGGCTAGTCTTAGTCACTGTAGGACTCATTTACTGCCTTAACTTTGCCACTTTCTCCAGATATATGATCTTATGATTATTCCCCTATAGTCAGGATCAAATTAAAACTATTACCAAACATTATGTACTAACCCTGAAACTGTTACAGAATGCTCCTGAATATTGAGAAACCCTCCCTACTCAGTGTTGCAGCTGTATTACTTCTACAAAGGTATAAATACTGAGCTTCTTTATGAATAAACAACAGTTCAACAATTATCACTATTTCTTGATAAGTTCCTTATATCCAAATCACTTCTTAAATTGCAACAGTAAGCAGGTGTGATAGACAGCCAGCTTATGGGATAGTATGTTGTAAAAATTTGTATTTCCACCTAAATATTCACCTAACTTAGTCACTTAGATCTTCACCTTCAAATCCTAGAGAATACTGACCAAAATTCCTTGTTGGGATTTACTTTGAATATTTTCACCAAAATACCAGGTGCCCAGAACATGAAAATTCTCAAAGTTGTCCAAACAGCCCCAAACTTTGCACACATGTTCTTGGGACCTTCCTTAACCTATTCTACATGTTTGTAATGCCAAGACCAGGTAAAAGTATAAATACTACTTTCACATTCAATAAATCATTAAGTGAAAACCACATAATCTACTTGTTCTCCCAATCACTTCCAATATCTCCAAGACTCTTACAACAGGTTAAGAACCCTAAGCTGTCACTCTCTGCAATGCCCACTACTGCTATTACTGGAATTTTTCCCTCTGCTGAAAAGTTGGATGGATATAACTACCAGGTGTGGAAGGTGAAAATAAAGATGCTGCTACAAGAAAGAGGCCTTTGGGATATTGTCATGGGAGAAGAATGCCCTCCTAAAAATGTGGGAGAGGAAGCCTTGAGGTACCAGAAGAAAGAACAAAGTGCCTTTAACTGTATTTGCCTTAATGTTAATGACAAATTGCTAATTCAATGCTCAAGAGCAAAAACAGCAAAGAATGCCTGGAAGGCACTAGAAGACACCTACCAGTCATGTTCAGCTGCCAAGAAAATGTATCTGAGAAGAAAATTCTTTACTACAAAGATGCTGCCAGGAGAAGAAATGAAAAACCTAATTAACAGAATTACCCTGCTGGTAGATGAGATGGAATCTGTGAGCGTACCAACTACTGATGAGGATGCGATAGTTACCATCCTGAATAGCCTGACAGATGAGTTTCAGGGCCTTTTATCAGCCCTAGAGTCCAGAACTGAAGATTTGACCTTAAATTACATATATGGAAGGCTCCTGGATGAAGAATTGAGAAAATTAAGGGCCAATAAGAAGGAAGAAGAAAATGCTTTAATAAGCAACAATAACCAGCAAAGGAGGTACCAAAGACCCTACAAAGGCAACAGCAACCTGTTATGTAACTAATGCATAAGGAAAGGACACACATCAGACCAGCGTCTCAAAAAGAAAGATAATCAGCAAAAGAAGCCTGAATATGGAAATGCTGCAACAACTCAAGATAGACCATTCATATCTGCACTAAATATGGCCACAAACAAGGATTCTCATATGTGGTATATTGACTCTGGAGCTTCTCAACACTTAACACACCAAAAAGAACTTTTTACCCAATATCAAGAAATTCCAATTAAGAGGGTTTTCATGGGTAATGATAGAACACACTTGATGCAGTGGGAGAAGGAACTATCCAAGTAAACCTTAGAAGCAGTGAAGGAAGCCATACACTGACCTTTAAAGAAGTACTCTATGTACCTGAAATAGCCAAGAACCTACTCTCTGTAAGCAAGGCCACAGCAGAAGGACTCAGTTTCAATTTTGACAATTCTGGATGCAGGATCACTGATCAAAATGGTGCCCATATTGCTTTGGGCATCAGAGAGCAGAATCTATACAAGTTGACTTATATTCCATCATATCTGGAAGCCAATATAAGTAACTTAAATGAAGAAACACCAATGCTTTGGCACAGGAGATTTGGACACATCAATTTTGAGTATTTGCGTAAAATGATCAAAGATCAGCTAATTTCTGGAGTGAAAATTGATCCCCCAGCTAATTTGGAGCACTGTGAAGCCTGCATATATGGGAAACAAGCCAGACAACCGTTCAAGAGCTCTGGGTTAATCAAAACTAAGAAAAAATTAGATCTAATTCACTCAGATCTGTGTGGACCTATGCAAAATTTATCCTTAGGTGGGATGAAGTATTTAATTGCTATTATTGATGATTATAGAAGATACACATGTGTCTACTTTATGGAGAGAAAGGAAGAAGCTTTGTCTAAGTTCAGGGAGTTTAGAGCCATGGTGGAGAGAGAAACTGGTAAAAAATCAAGAAAATACGCTCTGACAATGGTGGAGAATATACCTCAAAACTCTCATCCACATCTGCAAAATTCATGGGATAAAGCAAGAGACTACTGTACCATACTCCCCACAGCAAAATGGAGTAGGAGAACAAGCTAACAGATCAATAATTGATATGGCAAGATCTATGTTCCTTGATCAAAAATTATCCTATGATTTTTGGGCGGAATCAGTTGCCACTGCTGTATGACTGAAAAATAGGAGTTATAACAGAATACTTTGTGATTCTACCCCATTTGAAGCATGGTGGGGATACAGACCAAGTGCAGAACATCTAAGAATATTTGGGTGTACAGCATATGCCAAAAAACTGGCCGGAAATCAGTCAAAATTTGTGCCAAAACGTGTAAAATGCATATTTTTTGGCTACTGCAATGAGAGTAAGGCATACAGACTCTACAATACCAAAGCAAAGAAGCTGATCAAGTTCAGGGATGTGTTGTTTGATGTAAATTGAAAATTTTCACAAAAAACAAAATCAGATGATGACAAAAATCTGATCTCAAGTCCTCCAATTGTCAGGATTGAATCAGAGCAAAACAATGAAACTTTTTTCACTCCAGAGGACTCTACAACCGTGGTTCAGATAGAATCAGTGCCCAGGAATATCCCAGAAGTGAGCATTCCAGTGTCAAATGCCAGGCAATCCAATTGGACAAGAAATAGCCCAAATTACTATGTCAATGAGGGTACAAACTTAGCCTATGCCTATTTAGTCCATATTGATGAACCCCAGACTGTAAAAGAGGCCCTAAATAGCCCTCAGACAAAGTTTTGGAGATCTGCAATAACTGGGGAATATCAGGCCCTGATGGAAAATCAAACATGGGACTTAGTCAAATTACCAATCAACCGGAAATCAATTGGATGCAGATGGGTCTTTAAGACAAAATACAAGGCTGATGGTACAATTGAAAGATACAAAGCAAGACTTGTAGCCAAAGGACACTCTCAAACAAAAGGACTTGACTATACTGAGACCTTTGCACCAGTAGCCAAGTTTAATTCCATTAGATCAATATTGGCTATTGTAGCCAAATACAAGTTTTTTATACATCAAATGGATATAAAAACTGCATTTTTGAATGGAGAGCTTAATGAGGATGTGTATATGGACCAGCCTGATGGGTTTGCAGACCAAGATCACCCCCATTTGGTCTGCAAGCTTAAAAAGTCACTATATGGTCTCAAACAATCACCAAGAGCCTGCAATTGCAAGATAGATTCTTATTTGGAATCTTTGAGTTTCAAAGGGAGTAATGCTGATTATAGTATATACTAAAAGCCAGATAGAGCAATTCCAGCTCTATTGGCTCTTTATGTGGATGATCTTATTTTAGCCGCCAGTAACCTAGCAACATTGGAAGAGACTAAATCAAACCTATCTAGAGAGTTCAAGATGTCCAATCTAGGAGAACTCAGTTACTACTTCAGGATTAAGTTCTCCATAGACAGAAGTACCCAGACTATCACCCTAAGCCAATCCAAGTATATTTAAGATATACTAAAGAAGTACCAAATTGAAGACTGTAAACCGGCAGCTACCCCAATGGAGACAAACCTTAACTTGGTCAAAACTCAACCAAATCAGGAGAGCTTGGTGCCATCTGAAAGCCCTGACTTTCCTTATTAATCTATGATCAGCAGTCTGATGTATATCATGCTTGGAACACGTCCAGATATCTCATATTCAGTGGGAGTTGTTGGCCAACATAATCAGAACTATGGATCTGTTCATATTACAGCAGTTAAGCGGATTTTTAGATACCTAAAAGGAACTGCTGATATCTGCTTAAGATACACTAATAAGGATTCAGAACAGGATCTTGTGGGATACTCTGATGCTGATTGGGGACAAAATTTGGAAGACAGAAGATCCACCACAGAATACACCTTTCTTTACTGTAAAGGAGCAATTTCATGGAATTCAAGAAAGCAACTAACTGTAGCACTTTCCACCACAGAGGCAGAGTATATGGCAGCCTGTGAAGCTACAAAAGAAGCAATGTGGTAAAGAAAGCTTTTTACAGATTTAGGCCTATGTCAAAAAACGCATATTACTTTATTTCAAGATAATCAAGGATGTATACAATTAGGTAGAAATCCAACTTTTCATGCTAGAACCAAGCACATAGATAGTAGACATCATTTCATATGTGAAGCTATAGAGAATAACTTAGTTAGCTTAGTTTACTGTCCTACAGATGCAATGATTGCAGACATATTTACCAAACCATTAGCTAGAGACAAGTTCAAATATCTTGGGTCAAAATTAGGACTAGTCAGTATGAACATTTAGCTGAGTGGGAGTGTTGTAAAAGTTTGTATTTCCACCTAAATATTGACCTAACTTAGTCACTTAGATCATCCCCTTCAAATCCTAGAGAATACTGACCAAAATTCCTTGTTGGGACTCACTTAGAATATTTTCACCAAAATACCAGGTACCCAGAACATGAAAATTCTCAAAGTTGTCCAAACAGCCCCAAACTTTGCACACATGTTCTTGGGACCTTCCTTAACCTATTCTACATGTTTTTAATGCCAAGACCAGGTAAAAGTATAAATACTACTTTCACATTCAATAAATCATTAAGTGAAAACCACATAATCTACTTGTTCTCCCAATCACTTCCAATATCTCCAAGACTCTTACAACATACCACTGATCAAGTAAGACAAGTGGGATAAAACTAAAATATGTGTAGTAGAAAATATGCAAATGAGCACATCTGTCAGTGGGTGTCACTTTTACTGATAATTATACCACATACACATAGGTCTACTTCATGGAGAGAAATGAAGAAGTTCTGTTTAAGCTCAGGGAGTTTGAAGCCATGGTGGAGAGAGAAACTGGTGCAAGGATCAGAAAATACACTCTGATAATGGTGGAGAATTTACTACAAAATTCTCCATCTACTTCTGCACAATTCATGGGATAAAACAAGAGACTACTGTACCATATTCCCCACAGCAAAATGGAGCAGCAGAATATGCAAACAGATAAATAAACATTATGGTAAGATCTAGGATCCTTAATCAAAAATCATCCTTTAATTTTGAGGCAGAATCAGTAGCCTCAGCTGTGTACCTTAGAAATAAGAGTTATAACAGAATACTCTGTAAATCTACTCCATTTGAAGCATGGTATGGACACAGATCAAGTGTAGAGCATCAGGGAATATTTGGGTGTACAGCATATGCTAAGAAACTGCAAAGAAGTCAGTCACAATATGAGCCAAAAAGTGAGAAATGATGATTTTTGAGCTACTGCAATGAGAGTATAGCATACAGACTCTATAATACCAAAACAAAGAAGCTGATCAAGTCCAGGAATGTGTTGTTTAATGAAATTTCAAAATATTCACAAAAAATGACATCAGATGATGACAAAAATCTGATCCAAGTCCTCCAATTGTCAGGATTGAATCAGAGAAAAACAAAATATTCTTCACTGCAGAGGACTCTACAACTGTGGCACAGCCTGAAGCAGTGCCCAGGAATATTCCATAACTGATCATTTTAGTATTAAATGCCCAAAGATTGAACTGGACATGAAATGGCAGAAACTACTTTATCAATGAGTGTACCAACTCAGCCAATGCCTATTCAGTCCATATTGATGAGTCCCAGACTGTAAAAGAGGCCCTAAATATCCCTTAGACACAGTTTTGGAGATCTGCAATTACTGAGGAACATCAGGCCCTAATGGAAAGTCAAACTTGGGACTTGGTCAAATTACCAATCAACCAAAAATTAGTTGGATGCCATGGGTCTTTAAGCCAAAATACAAGGCTGAGGGTACAGCTGAAAGATACAAGGCAGGACCTATGGCCACAGGATATTCTCAAACAAATGGGCTTGACTACGCTGAGACCTTTTCACTGGTAGCCAAGTTTAATTCCATCAGATTAATATTGGCTATTGCAGCCAAATACTGGTATTTATACATCAAATGGATGTGAAAACTGCATTTTTGAATGAAGAACTTGATGAGGATGTGCATATGGACCAGCCTGATGGGTTTGTAGATCAAGATAACTCCCATTTGGTCTGCAAACTTAAAAAGTCTCTAAATTGACTGATACAATCACCAAGAGCCTGGAATTGCAAAATAGATTCTTATTTGAAATCTTTGAGTTTGAAACAGAGTAATGCTGACTATAGTACATCCTATAAGCCAGATTTAGCAAATACAGTTCTATTAGCTCTATATGTGGATGATCTTATTATAGCTGCCAATAACCTAGAAACATTGAAAGAGACTAAATCCAGCCTAACTATGGAGTTCAAGATGTCCAATCTAGGAGAACTCAGTTACTACTTAGGGATAAGATTCTTCATAGACAGAAGTACCCAGACTATCACCGTAAGCCAATCCAAGTATACTCAAGATATACTTAGAAGTACCAAATGGAAGACTGTCAACCAGCAGCTACCCCAATGGAGACAAATCCTAACTTGTTCAAAACTCAGCCAAATCAAGAGAGCTTGGTGCCATCTGAAAGCCCTGTCTTTCCTTAGCAATCAATGATTGGCAGTCTGATGTATTTCATGCTTGGAATACATCCATATATCTCATATTCAGTGGGAGCTGTCAGCCAGCAAAACCAGAACTATGGATCTGATCATATTGCAGCAGTTAAGCAGATTCTTGGATATGTAAAGGGAACTGCTGATATCTGCTTAAGATACACTGGTAAGAATTCAGAACAGGATCTTGTGGGATACTCTGATGCTAATAGGGGACAAATTTTGGTTGATAGAAGACCCACCACAGGATGCATCTTTCTTGACTGTAAAGGAGTAATTTCATGGAATGCAAGAAAACAACCAATTGGAGGACTTTTTACCACAGAGGTAGTGTATATGACAGCCTGGGAAGCTATAAAAGAGGTAATGTGGCTAAGGAAGCTTTCAAATATTCAGGCTTACGTCAAAAAATGACTATTAGTTTATTTCAAGATAATCAAGGATGTATACAATTAGGTAGAAATCCAGATTTCATGCTAGAACTAAGCACATAGATGATAGACACCATTTCATATATGAAGCTATAGAGAATAACTTGGTTAAATTATCTTACTATCCTACATATTAAATGATTGCAGACATATTTGCCAAATCATCAGCTAGAGATAAGTTTGAATATCTTAGGTCAAAATTAGGATTAGTCATTATGAGTATTTAGTTAAGTGGGAGTGCTGTACAAACTTGTAATTTCACTTAAATGTACACCTATTGTAGTCACTTAGATCATTACCTTCAGATCCTAAAGAATACTAACCAAAATTCATGTTGGAATTTACTTAGAATACTTTCACCAAAATACTGGGTACCCAGAACATGAGAATTTTCAAAGTTGTCCATACAGTCCCAAACCTTGCACACATGCTCTTGGGATCTTTCTAAACCTATTCTATGTGCCTCTATGCCAAGACCTTGTAAAAGTATAAATACTACTTTTACATTCAATAGATCATTAAGTGAAAACTACAAAATCTGTTGGTTCTCCCAATCACTTCCAATATCTTCAAGACTCTTACTACATATATTAGCTAATTACCAAGAGATTCTTTGCAGATATTCAGGTGTATTCATGGCAAAGGTGGTGGCAACCAAGCACATGTTTGCAAGATGTATATGTTACCAGCAATGCATGGTATATGCCTACATTGCAAGTATCACAATGAAAAGCTGTAAAGTTGAGGTGATAGAAGTGTGTAAATTATAGCAGGTGTGCTCCTATGTAGAGGTTTGTAAGCAGGATGCCATAGTTTTTTCTAATTTGAACTATATGTGGAATACCCAAGGTAGCAGTGGGTAAGCAAATTAAGAAGAGTGATTCAACAGTGGTAATATGAATGGTTCACAGGGAGGTAGAAAAAGAAAGTACCATCTGGATAATTGGTATGGTAGCATTAGACTTGTTCCATTGTACCATGCCAGGGCGCGCGGTGCAATCCACGGTTGTAAAGAACAATTGGGCGCAATATTATAGCTACCAGAACGCAGGATTGTTCTTGGACAATTTTGCACTATGTGGGACAATCTCACACACTATGGCACAATCTGACATGATGAGGTTGGCACGGATGATTGCGCCAACTTGTAATGTTTGCATCATGTGCGCAATTGGATACCGCTATTATGGCAGGTAAAATCCGGTATTTGGATATGTTTCTTTAATGTAAATGAAAATAAATGTGTATCATACTATAAACTACACTGATACTTATCATTTTGGTTACCCTCACTCCAATTGGACAGTATCTCAGTGGTTAAGTGGTCCAAAAGTATCCTGAAGCTGGCAGCCCCCAATTGGCTCATTGACTACTGAAAAAGCTACCTGATTTGCCATCAAATATCCCATTTTGCCCATTGAGCAAGTAAATCCCTGATCCTAGTGATTGGACAAGGTGTCATAGCTAGCGCGCAAGCAATTGTGTAGGTGCAAAACAGATCCAATAGCTGCACTGGTATTACAGATGATGTATATATATGCAGGGTGTTTATTTATAGGGGTTCTGTCTCAAATGTGAGACGACCTTGATATTACTTATATCAAAAATTTGATGATCACTGATTTGCAATGGCTCAATTAGGATTGCAAAAAAAAAGGGCTGTTGGGATCATTACAAATGTGAGCAATTCAAAGTAATCGCATCATCTTCTCCTGGTTTTTTTTCTCACAGGGATTACTACTGAAGCATTTGGTAGTGACTCACTTTGCACACCTATACTACTTCCTGGCTGACTATCATCTTGGCTACTTGTGAATTTGTAGTCAGTATTTTGCCTCCAAGTTGATGAGTGCAATGCTGCAGCTTGGCTGCGCTGAATTGCTCCAACTAAACCAACTGAACCGGCCTGTAGTGCCACGTGGTGACGTGTTCTTTTACTTGCTAAGGGCTCCAGTGGTTGAGGCACTTCATGTTGGTCATCATCAGTCAGTTCACCAGAAGTAACTTGCTGTTGGTCAGGCAAAACGGCACGCGCAGGCGCGCTGTGGTAGTGTAAACATACCTCCCACAGACAAGTTTATTCATATAGTCATTATGATATACTTATCCATATTTTAACTTATCAGTATTATCCCATTCTTCTTTTGCCCTTAGTATCAGTATTATCCCCATATGATGTTTACCCTGATTAGTTATAGCATTAGTTATCCCAGATGTTATTCAGCTTTATGATCAGTATATGTATCTACATAAGGCATGTACCTGTGTCAGTACCGGTGACACATGACCTAGGTCTGTGTTACCATCCCTACCATTTCAATACCATATATGGTAATTTTATGTTGCACAGGTTTCAGACTACTGATTCCTGATTGGTTGAATGTGCTGTGCCTTTTAGAACCTTCCAGGACATTCTTGGCATATTTTTAGCTCATAGTGATGTCATCAAGAATTCCACTGATGCCTAGAATCTTCTAGAACCTTGTCATTAATAATCACTTGGCAATCAGGAAAAGTATTTAAGGGAAAGCAATCCCTCATCAATAAATCATCCCTTCTATCAGTAACACTGCTACCTTATTGATTAGCAGTTGATCACTGCACCTGCCTTCAACAGTACATCTCAGACCTACAATCAAGGAGCTTTTCAGGGTAGTGCACAAGGCACACAGAGGCCTTTGGAGACACTTGGAGCACCTAGGAAGCTAGAGAAGCAGGAGCTTTTACCATAGTGACATATTGACAAAGACACCAGCAGTTTAGACACAGATGTTATTGCACCCATCAGACACCTCACACACCTTGAGTTGTGTAGCTTCTCCCAGGGGTACCTCTACACCACCACAGTGCCTTGACGCGTTGAGATGGCCCTTGGCTGAGTTTGATGTGATGCTGCATGTTGACGCAACTTGGTCTGCTCCAATGGACTTGTGTCTGAATGAGCAGTTTGGCAAGTTCTCATAGTTTTGCTCTGAAGCACGTGCGTTGACTCAGTGCGGGGCATTCTGGTAAAGGGTGTTGGCATGGTCTGGACTGACGTGTGCTGGCACGCTGTGGTTGCAAGAGATGGTAGGGAATCCAGCAAGGCATGCTGGCGCAATCTGGACAATGTTGCTCATGGTCTGTATTCTTCCTCCTGAAGCTCACCATCTGACTCCTCAAGGTATTCACTTACCCTCTGTCTGATACTTTGGAGCTGTTGCCTGGATGAGTCCTGTGTATATTGCTCTCAGAAGCCACTTAGCTCTACTAATATATCGTGTAGTACATTAGTCATTTGAGGCAAAAACTCATTCAAAATCTCTTTGGTTCCCAAAGTTGAGGCACAAACAGACGCGTCCGGCCCATACTGTGCAAATTGCGTGCAAAATTGCTCCCGCGCGGCTTCTTTGTCAAATCCCCTCACTCTCAGCTCATTCTTGATATCAATACTTGTCTTGTTATATATCTTTTTACATACATTGGCTGGCATCTTGATGTAGAACTCATGCCACAGCTTTCTACTCAAATTCTTCCATCTTTGTTGACTCTCTGAGGTATCTAGTTCTGCTAGATTAATCAGTAGTGCCCAAATATCTGTATGAAGGCTCATCATAGACACTTGGGCCATACTAAAATCATTTGGTAAGAACTTGAACGGATTCAACATTGACTTTTCCAGTCTGGACTGTGCTTGTGAGCTGGGGGATGGGTTTTGTCTGGGTTGTACTAAAGATGAGTTGAGGCTTGGTATGGGGACCATAGCAACGGATTGTGATACTTATACAGCAGTTTATTGGCATCAACCTGGTCTTATATGAAATATATATGAAACTAATGTGATTGTTGAATTTTCCATATATTATGCATGATGAATCTTGGATCGTGTTGACACAGATCAGATCACATCAATTGTAGATTTCCTATTTGATTATAGCCCTATGATTAAAGCATCAATAAAAGTACCAAGGCATTGTTTGCGGATGATTTTTGCAACATAATGATGGGATACATGGCAATTGATGGAGATTTAACCATAATATATTAAAAATCAGATAAACAACGCAGATTGCACCAAATCAATTCAAACTGCCTCCATACAATCATCCACCAATTTTAATATGACTTACTCATCTGAATGGTCTTTTCTCATCAATCCCATCACTACCACTGGATTTCCTTT
>MCFE01000602.1:0-54308 GCA_002104905.1 Basidiobolus meristosporus CBS 931.73 | reverse complement strand
AACCCTAACCCTAACCCTAACCCTAACCCTAACCCTAACCCTAACCCTAACCCTAACCCTAACCCTAACCCTAACCCTAACCCTAACCCTAACCCTAACCCTAACCCTAACCCTAACCCTAACCTAACCCTAACCCTAACCCTAACCCTAACCCTAACCCTAACCCTAACCTAACCCTAACCCTAACCCTAACCCTAACCCTAAACCTAACCCTAACCCTAACCCTAACCCTAACCCTAACCCTAACCCTAACCCTAACCCTAACCAAGAACACTTAGCCTTGTGGTTATCCCTAACCCTTCCATACCCATGGTTGTGGGTTCAAATCCTGGATCCAACAAAATTTGATTAATAAATTGATGTGTGCTCATTGGGAGATGGCTTGATCAACCATTGGGCAAAGTAAAGGCTCTGATTGGCTGAAATCCTTGAAATGCTAATTGGCCAGATTTGCCTAGTAAATTTGGCCAGTGATCGCCCAGAATTTCATCTCAGTTCCCCCAGTCTACTGGCCATTCCGGCCACAATTCAGCTACCGCAAACCAGTATAACTCAGCTCAGATATATTCAGATTCTCACTTCTCAGGCCTGGCTTTCCAGGAAACCTCTCTCAGACCTAGCTAACTAGGAAATATAGTACCACTCAGCTTCTCAACTCTCAGACCTGGCTTACCAGGAAGATATCTCTCAGACCTAGCTTTCTAGGAATTACTTCAGATTAACTTGGCTTCTTTAGATACTTGTCATAAGTAAATAAAGATTTCATCACTTGGTGACTTTCCTCCCCCTAACCCTAACTTAGATCATTACCTTCAAATCCTAGAGAATACTGACCAAATTCCTTGTCGGGATTTACTTAGAATATTTTCACCAAAATACCAGGTACCCAGAACATGAAAATTCTCAAAGTTGTCCAAACAGCCCCAAACTTTGCACACATGTTCTTGGGACCTTCCTTAACCTATTCTACGTGTTTGTTATGCCAAGACTTGGTAAAAGTATAAATACTACTTTTACAATCAATAAATCATTAAGTGAAAACCACATAATCTACTTGTTCTCCCAATCGCTTCCAATATCTCCAAGACTCTTACAACACCCAGAACATGAAAATTATCAAAGTTGTCCAAACAGCCCCAAACTTTGCACACATGTTCTTGGGACCTTCCCTAACCTATTCTACATGTTTGTAACGCCAAGACCATGTAAAAGTATAAATACTACGTTGCATTCAATAAATCATTAAGTGAAAAGCACATAATCTACTTGTCCTCCCAATCACTTCCAATATCTCCAAGACTCTTACAACATAAAAAACATATAGAATAGATGTAGAAAGTTCTTGAGAGCATTTGTGAAATGTTTGAGCTGCTTGGACAACTTTGAGAATTTTCATGTTCTGGGTACCTGATATTCTGGTGAAAATATTGCAAGTAAATCCTGGCAGGGAATTTGGTCAGTATTCTCTAAGATTTGTAGGTAATGATCTAAGTGACTAAGTTAGGTGAATATTTAGGTGGAATTCCAAATTCTTACAACAAAGACTACATAATCTAGTTGCTCTTGTAATCACTTCCAACACCTTGAAGACTCTTACAACAGCAATAGAACTTTTACAAAGCCATGAGAAATTTGTTATAAGGCCATCAAATTATCATCAACTTTACTACTATACTAGGCAGTCTAGACAGCAAAATACCATCAAGATCCCATCATAACCTTGTTGTGAGGGTCAAGAATTCCAAGCTGCTGGTATTATAACATGGCTGATGCGAATCAGATCCACCCACGGGACCCAATTATTTTTCATAAAGTAACTTTTACATTCAACAAATTACTAGGTTTGAATCACGTAATTTACATGTTTCCCAATACTTCCAACATCTACTTTAAGGACTAATCCACGGCCTCTTTGAGTAGAAGTCAACAAATTACAATGAGGTTCCATTCCTGGGTCTGGGAATCCGTGAGCTATGCCCTTGCCCCAGCATATCAAATTGTTCATCAAGATTTACCTAATTAAGCGAGAAGTATCACTTACAAAGATGAGGCGCTAATTTTGGGTATTATATTGATAACACTTGAACCTAATGACGGCTTTTCCCGCTCGTAAAATCACTGTTCACCCATGGCAACAAGGGAACGATTATACCTTCTAGTGCAATATTTTACTCCATTCTACGACCCCCGATATGTACTCCACACACACACACACACACTGTATAATAGATTATTAGTCTTGGAACACGCTTTGTCTTTTTCTAGACCAAGAATTGTTCTGGAAATGTCAAACAAACCTTTGTGCGTGAGAAATTTTGTGGTGGTTTTGATCACTACTTTTCACATTACTCTCACAAAATTGCACTTCTCAGTGAATATCATTTGACACAAGTGATGGCTTCATCTGAGCGTTTTACAGGGTGATTTTGGCCTAAATTGGCGCCAAGGTAGGGGTTTATTTGTATCAGAAAGGATTTTTGGGACCAGCACATTCAACAGTTTCGAATGTTACTATTTTGCGCCCAAAATATTTTCTTGACAACCACAAAATTGCTTCTTGCTGATTTAGGACATCGCCTACTTGGTTTTTATGGTAGGAATAAGGATAAACAGTCATCCGATGCCCAATCATACTTCGCCATTGCCAACTTTCCGGCTCTCCCACTTGGATTCTAGAGGTCCCTACGGCTCTTTATCGAATGAATGTATTTGCTTTGCTGTGCCACCACTCCGTGCAGTTTACAGGGATCGAGTGGGCACTACGTACTCTACTAATGAACGCTTTAACATGGGCCTATATATGTTGCGAAATATAGCCACTTTCGTACCCAGTCCCGTACATGCAAGAGGGCCAGGACTATGACACACTAAGGAAACGGTGGTTGGTCGCCTCAAAGATCGATCAAAGTCTCTAGTCAGTATGGAACTTAATTTCACTTGAAGATAGGTTCTGTTGCGTTCCGTGTTATTGATGATCGCTTCCACAGTGCCCAGCTGCAGTTTAATTTATCCTATTTGCGGATACTCGCAACTGGTGTCAAAGGCTATAAGTATTCGTTGGTGTCTGGCTAGCCGTCATCAATAGTCTACTTCCCCTGCTTTCACCATCTAAGCTCTCAGGCATGAAAAATTGGGCCTTGCTGATTTCCGTCTATTCTCTGTTTGTTGGAACAGCCTCCGCTACCCTGCTTCGTCGAGAAAATTTGGAACGAGTCACCATTGTTCATACCAATGATATCCATGCACATCTTGACGAATTCAACAAGTACGGAACCGACTGTACCCCTGAACAAATTGAGAACAAGCTGTGCATGGGAGGAGTCGCGCGTATCAAGACCGTAATTGACCGTCTACGCAAGAGATATCGGGATCTTTACCTGTTTGATGCTGGTGACCAATTCCAAGGAACTTTATTCTACACCTTCTACAAAGGCAATGTGACAGCCGACATCATGAATCGGCTCAAGTATGATCTGATGACTGTTGGCAACCATGAATTCGATGATGGGCCAGACCACTTGGCCAATTTCATCCATCAGGTCAATTTCCCGGTAGTAAGCTCGAACATCGATGCTCATAAGGAGAAAGCTTTCAATGAGGCCATCAGGCCATATCACATCTTCCCCAAGAAGAGTTTGGGTGTCATTGGATATGTTACCAATACTACTGCATCCATTGCACCCAAGGCTGCAAACATCACATTTTTCGACCCAGCGATATCTGTTCAGAAGTATGTTGATGAACTGCGTGGAAAAGGCATCAAAAAGATCATTTGCGTTAGTCACAATGGTTATCAAGAAGATATTGATCTTGCTAGGCGTACTAAAGGGATTGATCTGATTGTTGGTGGTCACAGTCACACCTACCTCTCAAGCACATGGAATGATCCAAATTATCTGCAATCTAAAGGACCCTACACTACCACGGTAAAGAATCTGGCGAACGAGAACACATATGTTGTACAAGCTTGGGCTTGGGGAAGATACGTTGGACATGTAAATCTCTACTATGACAAATCAGGAAAAGTTGCTGCCATCGGTGGAGAACCGATTTACATTGACCATAAGATCCCGAAAGATAGATGCACCGAACGTCTTGTGAAACAGTGGCGCAAGCCCTTCGATGAATTCGCGGAGGTAGTTATTGGAAAGGCCACTGAATCATTTGATCAAGCCACCTGCCAAACCCAAGAATGTACTGCGGGAAACTTGGTCACTGACGCGATGCTCTGGTCTCGCCGCGAGTCCGAAGATGTTCGCTTTGCCCTTATCAATTCTGGGGGAATTAGAGCGGGTATTGATGTTGGAGATGTCAAAGTACGTGATGTGTTAACAATTGCCCCATTTGGAAACGCACTTTCCGATATGAGCTTATCTGGGAAAGAAATTCTTACCATGTTGGAGGGAGTCGCTAGTCGCTTTAACTCGGTTTTTGACAAACCAGTGACCAGCTTTATCCAAGTGTCCGGGATGAAATTTACTATCGACACCAATGCTCCAGCAGGATCCAGAGTTAGCGGAGTAGAGGTTGCCACCAAAGACAAGACCGCCTTCGAGCCTCTCGAACCTGATGCTGTATATCGCTTTGTTACCTTAGATTTTGTCGTCAGCGGTGGGGATAATATTTTGCCGGTGCCTTCTGCAAACCCCGTCCAGCTGGAAACATTCGACGCAAGTTTGACCGAGTACATCAAAGAGAAGGGAACCATTACTCCACTTATTGATGGTCGCATAACTATTAAGCAATGAGAGTTTGGCTGCGTATAGAGGCTATACGAGCTTCATATCCAGAGCATGTCCATCCATCTTGATTATTTTTCGATCTAATAAATAGTTGTTTGGAATAGTAACGTCACCATACTGAAGTGTACTGATATTAGCGATACACTCATACTCTAGACCAGGTAACCAGCCCTGTACTTGTGAGGCATACCCCAAAGTGGGTGCCTCTAATTGGTTGTTGCAGGCCCAAATACCTGTCAATATTCTTGATGGTTCAGATATCCCAATATAGTAGGAATGGCTTTCTGCCATACGTTTTCGGCTGTAGGCCTATCCCCCGCTATATGGGAATGCTGAGGACACGGTTCTCAAGATCTGTTCGAATTGTCGAATGCAAATCAACCGAACTTCCAGTATACTTTAGTTATATTGTATATACCGAGGCCCGCCACTCAACAGCCCCTTGTACATTTACGGAGTGTTTGGGCCATTTCAAAACTCGCCACCTTCATCTCTCAAAATCTAGTGCTTTGGTCTTAGGTTAAGGCGACACACCCTGAACTCTATCGACGTCTCTTACCATATATGATACTTGTATACAACTTGCCATATAATACGAAGGGGTCAATATTACTGCTTTGACTCGTCACAGTAGGATTTAGACCCTCCTGTATTATATTTAGAATTAAGATTTATTGTTCAGTGGTATTTACTATTTTGGTAAAGTAGCACAAATGATTTTCGGTGTAGGAGTGGATCGGATCAAAATAAGCTATAAATTATGAGGCGCTATTGTGGATACATCCAAGACCTCAACCATACTTGTTACAAATTGATATTTATAGGCCATTATAGCCAGGATTATACCATGGGCTGTGAATTACGAGTAACGTGTGTTTCATCGGACCCAATTCCATAGTGTTTCAATTCTGATGGAAGCCAATATTTTGGGGTGGGGTCACTCCAACGTGTGAGCTTAATATTTCCTTGGGACGTTAGATGGGCACCACCGGTTGTCGCGGGTATATTATTGAGCTTTAAATTATTGGATTCTGCCTGAAATACTCCGGTCTCATCCTGAGGTAACCATATAACTGGCATTGGGTCTCGAAGTAAAGGATGCAGGAACATCATGGTCTCAGGTAGGCTTTGTCTGGATAAAGGCAATGCATCCTCTTGTGTTGATAGATCGGATAAGTTGTAAATATCTTTTTGGTAGCAATCGATCACGGTATCCTCTTTCGTTTCAAAGCTGTTCTGGCAGTCATTTATCTCACCCTGGGATAGCACACAGAAGGTGGACGATGGACTTTGCTCATTGAAATAGCCAAATGTAGCCTGCTTTCCAACCCGACGAATGGTCAACTCTGCCTCTAATCCAATGAGGGATGGCTTTTGAGATATATTGACAGGCAGATACTTCAAAAGAGGGAGGTATACTCGCTTTCCATGGCGAACAATCCCAGTAGTGATGAGTATTAATATCACCATCCCTACTGCAGGAACCGCACCTCCTTTGGCCATGATAAGGCCAAGAGATGTCAGCTGAAAAAAATAAATGCCTACTACCATGTGTTCCATCGCCTTTGGAAAGAGCAATCCTCCAGTTTGATGTATAACGGAGTCATAGACGTACTGGAACTGATGATGGTACACAAAGTAGTAGATGAGAAAGTATACTGTTACGAAAAATAGAATGAAGGGTGCAACAGTAGAATAGGTTAAGCCTAAGAAAGGGTTAGAATGGATTGAAGTTTACAAAGGTTAGGTTACCTCAATATTCTTACCAATTACAAAGATCAATGTGTGTTCAGGGAAGGTTGTACCAAATTGAAATTTGGTTAATCTGTTCAAGCTTAGTATCTTCCTTGGTGTGCTAAACTGCAAAACGGCTCTGATGTAGTAGTAGAGTAACCTATTGATTTGTAACATTTCACGACTAGCTCCCACCAGTGCTTGGAAGAGAACATAGGTAACGAAGAAGGTAGATACTTTTGGTAAACTCCTCCCTAATATAGTAACAGAGGATATGGGATTTTTGACCAGATCCCCTAACGCTGTGAAGATCCCAGAGGCGAACGTTGTAACCAAGAATACGTTGATCAGCTGTCATGAAAGAATTAATGACAAAGCATAAAATTGGTACAAAACGCACTGAGTGCTTACCAGAAATATGAAGAACCTGGTCATCACAGATTGCTCTACATCACTTCGCCTAATAGTTCCTTCATGCTTGCATAGGGCTGTGAGTAGTAAGTGCGGGTCAATGCTATATAGAGGTCGGGGTCAATATTCTGTCTTTCCTTACCTCGAAAGATGATGGGGAGCAACGCCACTAACAGTGATAATAATACTGCTGGAAGAATCCCTTGGATAACTCCAATAATCACTGGAGACCAGCTTTGCATGAAGCCCAGAAAAGGGAGTATATGTATAAGGGCACTAAGCGATGCCAAGGAAGATATGAACGTCACTACCAAAAGTTAGTTGTTCTGCTTATTTCGATACCTATCAGATTATCTGCTTTACCAGGAAATACCCAGAACAAGATCAGGCAAAAGGAGGCCACATAGGAGAGGAAGCGTCGGATAAACCGCTGGATTGGAATGATATCTAAATTCTCCCAGATCACATCCTCTGGCTTCATATCTACGTATTTTGTCTGCATTGCCAGAGGTAAGTGATAAGTAACTGACTGCGCCGCAATGTGTGCAGCCAACTGGTTATTGAAGCTGATGAAGGCAGATGCCTGCTTTGAATAGTTTGCTGGATTGCTCTGTTTCTCGGCGATTTTGATGTTTAGATCGTGCAGTTTCTGGGAGCAGTAATCAATTGAATCCACTCTTTTTCCAAACAGCCACCACCACTGGGGTCGATGGGTCGGACGGGGCACTTCTTTATGCGGGTACTTCTGTTTGCTTACCCCATACCGTACGAAGGCCAACTCCAGTTGGGAGATGACCCTGTTGCGCTGCCTCACTAACTTCGAGATATTGTCAACACGTCTATTGGGCCGTTGAGCGTTAGACATCTAGAACAGACGTTTACAACGACATACACACCTACCTGACAATAAACACCTTTTTTACTCCTCCCGGTAGAGGATCAAATATTTTCATGAGCTGCGCCTCAGTGTTGATCTCGTCGGGAATGCCTGACACAAGGATCGTATTCGCGACTGGATCCAGCTGATGCTGCCTATTCAACAAGTATTTTTGTCGGAATAAAATGAACCTGCTCATCTCACGATTCACCGCGTACAACGTTACGCCTGTTTGTATTACAATTAATACAGTTGAAGTGCTGATTATGAAAAGCCAGATATACCAGTGAATACATAGTTGAAAAACAAATGAACCCAGAGCCTTTCCGGGTCCCTGATGTTTCCAAATGTCAATTTGTTGAGCCCGTCAAGTCCTTCTTGGTTGATTGCATTGACTGGTATGAGTACGAGATAACCGGGTATGCTAAACAGTGCGAACAGAATAAGACAGAGTCGTATGTATCTTAGGAACATATACGCGTCCACTCCAATACGTTTCAGTAGTTGCTCATCAGGCGTTTTGATCACCGTCATGACCCACTTTAGCGGGGATTTGGTAAGCAATGGGGGACGCTTGCTATTAAAAAATTAAATTAGTACAGCTGACGGAATATTAAAGGCACATGGAAGTGCTACCGACTCTTGGCCCATCATAAAGGTCCGCGGCTGGTATAGGTTCTTGTTCACAAGCCGAACTACATTATAGGTAACAAATATGGTGGAGGACACAATGACATTGAAGAATAGAGATGAAGCAAAAGTATTAATGGAGTTGGAGTTGTTTGATGTATCGATTTGTTTAGCAGCAGTGGTCGACATCTGTGCTGGAGGATGACAAAGTGTAGCGATTGTGAGCAATTGAGGCCGTGGTGAATGCTTACTTATATATCCATCATCCATTCGCTGTGGCCAACGATAGGTCACTTCAGTGGTGCCAGCAGGGAAATAGCAAATGCACTTTTCATTATGCCATTCGATCTGTTTAGCAGGTGGTATCGTGGAAATTGCCTGTTGGGAATCTATTGGTTTATTGTTTGAGATCTTGCAAGAGAGAACTGGGGAAGCAACGACTGGTCTGGAAATCATACTGGAAGAGCTCAGTAACGTAGCCAATCGTCGCTAGCTATTTTACGAATCTCTATGTTTACAAGAAAGATTAAACATGAAACTGGGTGCGAGCCAATAGGTCGACGGCGTCACTCACACTACACCTCGTTGCTGCAGCACGTATTCCAACTTCCCCAGTCAATCTCGACAAGATAGTATCCGATTACTGATATGAAATGTCGAGTCAATCAACAGAGTTTCAAATCCGACATCATCTTCAAGGTTTAAGTTGTGATTCACTTTTGCATGAATCTGATTTATGCGATATTTCATCAAAATCGTAGCATCTGCTGTATATGAGGAATGATTAAAACCTCCTTAAACCACCTCTCCGTCACTCCCCAAGAACAGACCCGAGTCGTTGAGGAGTTACAGATTTGATTTGCGAATTGCTTGGAAACTGCCATACCAAACTCAAACGCTACATGGAGACGACAACGTTGAGCTCGTATTGGAAATCTCATTGGAGCAACGTGAACGATGATGAGAATGGTCAGTGATCAGAATACCAGTCATATACATACATATTCCATTGCCTTTTCTGTCCACTAACTCGATTTGCAGATCTGTTCGTTGTGGCTGGGAAAGAGAACGCTGCATCACTCAAAATATGGTTATACCAAGGCTCGCATTCATTAGATGGCCATCTCCGGATAGACTTTATCATCTATTAGGCACTAAACGATATAATCGGCACCACTAGAGGTGCTATCACTCAAGCATGGCCCAAACACAGATATCTCGGGTTAGCTTTAAGGAAGTGCAGCTTGGTCTAGAACAGTAACAGCTTCATTTTATTTGAAATCAATGACATTTCACAGTCGCTCCTAGAGATACAGTCAACACAAGCATATTTAACCAACTACTGAAAAGCATACAACAAATAATTATGAAAAGGAAATCATTTTAACATGTAATGTTACCGTGGGCACCCGCAAAATCTACAAACCACTGAGGCTTCGCAGAAATATGGCGGGGCTGAGGGATTCATCAGTAGTGTCAGAGCTGAAGATATGCATGATGAGATAACAGACTATCCTGGTTAACAATGTCAGTAAAGTCTACGATTACTCAACACCTAAACTGTCATAGCTTGGCAGAAAAATGGGATGGCTGTTATGAACTTCTGATGGGTTGGAAAACACATGAACATATGTATGCTTCTTATCACCATTCTCCCCATCATGAGAATTACGATGCAAGAATTTTGCAGTCAGTCAGCAAGGACTGTGGAACTGAATTGGGATGTTTGTTTGATCGAATACGCTGCCAGCGCCGAATCGGACGCAATCTTGATATGAAATGATTCTCAGTTGCCACGTTGTTGAAGTATATGGAAATGCAGATGAATCGTCTTGCTCTCAATCAGATGTAGCCAGATCATATAATGTGATCGTGAGCATGTGGCCTTTATGCTTGGTAAGCTGCAAGAAATCAGTATCCACCACAACGAATAGTACAGCAGTGCCAGTGGGCTCATGTTACTAAGCGTTAATAATTAGATGTTTATTTTTAAATAGTGACTTGGAGGCATTTCTAGGAGTGCAAATTAAAGATCTTCGTCACTCATTAATTCTGCCAGTTCTCTCTCCTCCTCTTCAGTCAAGCCTATAGAATTGTTGTTCAACTTGGGTGGGGCCACGTTCACCTTCTCTGCGGGTTCGGAAAGGGACTTTGCGGTTATGCTCCAGCTACGAATTGTTCCATCTAAGGAGCCAGAGTAGACATCTGTACCTATCACAGCCAAACCAGTAACCTCATCGAAGTGGCCTTCCAAGGTTTTCAGGCACTTTCCGGACTAGACATATAACAAATAAGACCATTTAATCAGTCTGAGCGAGATCCAAATGACTACAACTCATATTACCCCGATGTCGAACACACGAACGTTCTCATCTCTGCACCCAGTAATCACGTATGACCCGGCCACCGTTACGCATTTCACAAAGTCAGGATGCTCCAAAGTCGTATCTTGCTTACCAGTGTCAAGACTCCACCTGCGGGCAGTTTTATCTCCAGAAACTATTAAGAAGAAGCAGCGGGTGGTTAGGCCTAACCCTCATTCGGCGCAACACAAATATACCCATACCTGACCAAATTTCGTCTTCGGTAATCGAAAGCCCATAGACCGACGTTAAATGCCCATTAAATTCTTGAATCTCGGCACCGGTTTCTACGTTCCATTTCTTGATTTTGACATCGGAACTAGCACTTATCAGATACTCTCCATCCAGAGTTAATGCCATATCCTCTATCCCGCGCCCATGCCCTTTCATAAGCTTTACACAGGAATAATCAAGAAGAGACCACTTTCGAATACTGGCATCCGAAGAACCAGAAAACAAGTACCCTTTAGGATGGAACACAAGAGATTTTACGAAATCGGTGTGCTCCTGCAATGTACGAATACATTCCTTGGACTATGGAAACTTCGGTTAGGGGATTCGTTCTATTTAGCATAGAAATACAACTCACTTCAAGATCCCAAATTTTGATAGATTTATCCCAAGAACCAGTGGCCAATCTAAGTACGTTTTGATGATCACGTATCAAAGCCACGCTAGTCACAGGGCCTGTATGTCCAGAATAAATTTTGATAGTTTTTCCACTCTATATTTTCGTTGAGCACCAGGTGATAAGAATATAAATGAGTATGTCGCTCATATGGTTAGAAAACAGCACGGAACTACCTTGATGTTCACTTTGCGAGCTACATGGGAAGCTTGCCCGATGATGAGATGCTCACTGTCTAGGACCAACAAGCACAAGATCTTGGACTTAACATCTATTGGTGAGCCAATTTTATTTTGCATCTTGAGCTCTCTGTACTCTCTTATGGCTAGCTCCCGATCACTCTGGAACAGGTTGTCTGGATTACTTGATACATTAGCGGCGAAATTCATGATTACTTTGTATTGCTTGTAGCAGAGCTTGAAGCGACGAGAGATGAGGTCAATGAAGCAACAAATAACCGGTCTCTTGGGTTGATGGTAGATTTGATTTGCTTTCAGACCGTGAAAAAATCAACAAACTGCCACAAATACTCTTAGTAGCTATTTGTCACATCGTATCACTGGTAGTTAATCAACAGAAATAAACAATGTTCTGTATTTACTCTGAAAATTAAGTCTGCACAAAATCCCATCAGTGCCAGTCTTATACGTATGCTCACTACTCAAGTTGGTCATAGAATGGGTATTGAAAAATCTACTGAAGCGCAGCCACTCAATCTAATCGATTTTAGTAATGTAAGTAATGGATATCAGGCTGTAACCATCCGCTGATAGAGTCCATGGTAACTCTACCAGCAGAAGTGTTCATTGAAGATGGAGATGCTTATCATCGAAAAAGGAAATATCATGATCATTTATATATAATCGAATATCTATTATCTCTGATACAAGTGTGGAATCAACAGGCATGCGAATACTTGTTATTGTTTGGCCTCCCGATAAATTTTCTTGATAGTGCTTATTCAGAAGACCATGCAGCCGACCCGTAAACGCCCCTACTATATTTACGCCGCCCATCTCACCAAGTAATAGGGCACCTTGGTAGCTTCCTGATTGTTATAGTTCACTGTTGATTTCTTCACAAATTTCCCGTACTGGAGTACTGAGGATTTGGGTGTATCAGGATTGAAAAGAATAGAGGGATATCCCTCAAAACACGATCTCCACTTTGAATGGCCTTGAAGTCACGAAAAGATCCATCTACATCCTACACAATGCGAGTATGACTTGATGACTAGCCTTTCCATTCCGGAATATACAGATTCATCATTTATTGAAGATTCGGCTTGTATCCAATCAATTCATCCTAATATGACATTCAAATTGAATTTTTTTTTCATGCTTTGTGATTCATGAACAACAATCCCAATTTATTGAATAGGGGTTATCTAAATCGGAATCCACGTTTAATACGTCACCACGTAAATACCTGGCAAACTTTTCGTGGATCCAGAAAATTATTTTCAGAGTATTGTTATTGTCCAAACCTTTTGTAAAGAAGCCGTCGAGTTCTTGGTAGTAGAAACGTATCTTTAATACTTGGTCAAAGAATAGTATTCGTACAATTTTCGAAGGCGAATAATGCGTACATGGACGGTTTAAAAGCAAATTCAAATTGGACCGTTTTAGAGAAACTATTGCTGGCCCAATCCGTGTATAAATATGGCGATGGCAACTGGTTGGCCATCGCGAGAACGTTGAACCATCATCGTTCGGCAACCCGATCTGACGATTTCTTTACCCAAAATGTAAAGTGGGATTCCGTATTTTCTCTCTTCCTGTATGTAGTAGGTCTGCATCTCATTGATTTTTCACGTTTTTGACTCCAAATAGAGTTGTGCTCTTCAATATGCCTCTCTCATAAAAGACTTGGAGGACAAAAGGTAAGATTTGGATTGCCTTACCTTCGTTGATCGCAACTAAGTGGTACATTTTCCCAAACAGAAAACAGCTTACATTTACGACACCAGGTAAATCAGCAACTCTTTTGTAAGGATCTACTTTTATAGACTCTTATGGCAGCCTAGATGTCAATATAGAGATGCCCCCCGTGTTAAAACTGGCCAGAGAATTATACATGGAGCGGATCCAAGAACTTAAGCTTGCACTCAAGGTTGACGTGGAAAAGTATCGGTAAGTGTGCTTACTTTCTTTCGCTATGAGCTGAAATTCATGCCAATCAATACAGTGTTCTTAAAAAGGAGGTTGAGGAGATTCAAACAGGAAAATGGGATAGGAAGTTATTGGAGAAATACAAAGGATTCAATAGGAATCTTAGTGCTACTCCACAGCAACCCAGTCAAAACGAGCACCCAGCGCCTCCAAATCATTCGCTGGTTACATCATCCATTGTTCAAGAGGTTCATTCTTCAGATGGGCCAAACCATAAGTCACCTCAAGCCGCCGTATCTCCCCAAGTGACGAAAACTACTTCTATTACGACGCCTTCACAAGGGCTAGATACCGACAAAGCCTTCCCATCCGACGAAGTGGGAAATAAACCAGACGAAAAGGAATTAAAGACGCAATCCTCCTCGGGATCAGAACCTGGCTCTCTTAAACCGGTTAAAGCATCAGACTTGGAAGATGACACGGATGTTGCTATGGATGAAGGAGTGAGCGAGGCGGTGCCAGTGAGGGAATCGAGTATTTCGACCCGAATTAATATTACACAAGATGGTAGTACAGGTGTACAGGATCAAAGCGTCGAATCGAGTGTGCCACCAGAAGAGGCTACCAAAGTATCAAACAAATTTTTTGTGGAAGAGCTGGAGGCCGATCATGCAAAACCTGAATTCGTAAGCTCAGCATTAGACACTTCGGCCAATGCTCAGGGTACGCACACATCCAATGAACTTGAAAAGGCATCAAGAGAGGAACAGGCAAATGTCGAATCTGCTAGACCCCAAATGGGTGAAGATGCGGTAACAGAGGAGTTGGTTGGTAATGATAGCATGGATATGGATGTAGAGGCCACAGTTATTAAGGCGGTTGAAAAAGGGAGCAGCATCGACACCAAATTGGATACCATTCATGACAGCACCAACCAGGAAGGTGATCACGAAAAACAAACACGTGAAGAACAATCGTCAGATCAGATGTTGATTGATGATGCTCCCGGGTCCGCTGACATGTCCACTGTCCAAGTTGACGAGCCAGTCGAGATGGAGAAATTGAATCAGGCATTGGGAGGAACTCTGACCCCTTGCGACGCGCCTAATATTGTGACTCCTGCAGACGCGAAAGGGCAATCCACTCAAGTCACACAATTGGATTCTAAACTAGCCGGTTCTCACCCGCAAGCATCTAACGAGACGTCAATATCTGAAAGTATACCCACTGGTGCCTCCTTAGACCGAGAGACCGATTTACCTTTGGCTGATGTGTCTTCTGACGAGAAGATCACACTGACCGAAAGCAGAATTCCAATTGACCAAAACACCTCCACCAACGATGGTGTTCCAATCAACCGGATGGATACTGTCCCAAAGTCTGAATCTTTGGTTAAAAATGAAGTTGCAACGGATTCATTTGACAGTACACTGCTTCATGAGCCTGGTAAGAATGAGCATTTTTCGTTGTCAACAGAAAGATCAGGAGAAAGCCATATCAGTGATCTGTCCAAAACTCACGAAGTTGAGGAGTCAACAGACGAATTACCAATGATGGATCAGATAGAATCGGCTCAACAAATTGCTTCTGATATGCCATCCTTGCCAGACTCACCATCCACAGCAAAATCGTCGAACGAATCCTTAAACGAAGGCGAGAATTTAGGATCCCGAGGTGCCTTAGAGTCTGCAGCTAGCGATAATCCCTTAGAGGATGGAAAGGATGATTCCGGTCAAACTGACCTAGAACCCCCGATTGCTGATGAGGTAGAAGAGAACTCGAGCGGTTCATCGCCAATTATTAGTATCGCCAAAGATATAGTCGATGAGGAGGACTTATCCAACCATGCACTCGAGATGGACGAGACGCCAGCTGAAGATCCCATTGAATCCCGGGTCATTACCACTCCCATATATCAGCCAGAAGAAAGAACTCTAATTTCCGAAACGGAATGCAGTAATCCTGACGAATCTGGAGTTGATGCGGCTAATATGGAGCGTCCGGGCCACGAAGGTGATTCATCTCTTGAGGCGGTGAACAATCCAAGTGGCGGCAGTAATGAAGTCAAAGATATGGAGGATGAGGGCATCTCTCAGTCAGAATCTCAAGACGAATTTCCCAATATTTCCACAAATGACTATGAACGGAGCACACCGCCTAGCCCGTTAGATGCTATGGCTGACAATGGGGATCTTCCTGTTGCATCTCTTCGTGGCAATCCTGCCCAAAATGAGGATACACCAGCTGTAACTGCAGTTGACCCTCTGACTCCAGGGGACGAAGCACAGGAAATGCACAGTGCATTCAATGTGGGTGCCCCTTCTCCTGACCATGACAACTCGACAAATGAAGATAGAGATATTCACGAGTGCAGTAATGGCGAGTCTCATGACATCAACGAAGCCGACGGGGCTGCAGAGTTAGAGGTAAAGAATAATTCTGGCCGAACCAACTCACCGGAAGCAACATCGGATTCGACCAATTTGGATGAATATCTACACCAACAGAAAACCGAAGAGCCAATCCACATAGGTGAATTGAATACACATCCTGAATCGACTGAACGCCCCCCCTCAGAAGATAAAAATTGTAAGGAGATGGATACTGAGATGATTGATGACCACATCACCAACTCGTCCTCCAACAAGGAGTTTCCTGATACCGGAGTAAGCTCGAAGAAGTGTGTGGGCGATTCATTCCCCGGTCAGTCACCTACACCTCAGCCGGAAGAGAGCCCCAAATCAGAGGGAAATGTGCAAGATGATCCCCAAGTAAAAATTGAAGCTCTTCAGGAGAATCCGATTTTGAGTGAGCCCGACATAAAGCAAGAGATTTCTGAAGAGACTACTTTGATCCCCAGCGCCAGTGCAAAGGATGCCAAGTCCATATCTCCGCCACCACACAAGCCCTTTGAGAATTCCCGCAAACGGGCTCGAGAATCAGATCAAAAGCAATCTCTTGAAGAGGCCTCAGATGGGTCAACGGAAAAGAAGGCCAAACTTGAAGACGATGAATCCAACAAAAACACCCCAGTGAGACAAGGGCGTAAATTCAGTATAGGAAAGCGTAAAAAAGATGAGTCGGAGGATGAAAATGATGGATACGAAGTATCTGACGCGGAAACATCGGATAGTGGGGCTTACTTTGAGAAGAAAGAGGCGTCCTCGCCCTCTACTGAAGACAAAAAGCACAAGAGCTGGAAGAAGCTGATCTCCATGATTTGGAGAGAAATCGCGAATCATCGGTTCGGCGCAGTGTTCATGCACCCGATCAAAGAGCAAGCTGCCCCAGGATATTATGATGTTATCAAGCGGCCGATGGACCTGAAATCGATCAAACAGCGGATCCGAGAGGGAGTCATCACAACCACCGACGAGTTTCATCGCGACATATTACTGATGTTCCAAAACGCGCTCATGTACAACAAAACTGATTCCGAGGTTTACAACATGGCCATGGAAATGAGGGACCAGGTTGAACAGGAAATCCAAGCGTTCAAGAAAACGGAGGCGTTTACCAAGCGCGTTGTGCAAGAAACACCCACTACTAGACGGAAGACCAACCACGAGGATACCTAACCTGATCATAGCCAATCCTCCGTGCGTGCTGGCCATCATTAATTCCCAACATTCGCATGCTAATTCCAGTTACCCATCACGCACATCGTACTAGCTAACTACCACCACCCCGGTTTGTCCACTCCATTGATTATTTGCAACTCATTGTAGTTGTAGCACGGCCTCTGTTCATTATAGCCATTCTGTAAATAAGATCTCTTCGAACATTGATCCGGATGAGTCCTGATTTGAATCCAATTTCAACCACCCATTCCCATCCTCCTATGCCACTCATCTGACTGGCAACGCCTGATCCAGATCAAGCATGCTGATTAGACTAGAGCTGCTGATCCTAAATGATGGGGAAATGGTTAGCGCCAATATGGAATACACTGTGACATCCCTCTTATACCTAGATCAGTGTGCCGTAGGTTGTTGTGTGAGTGGCGCACAAAGGTATCTTCCCTGGGCCTAGAACGTGTGAAAAAGGAAGTATCTCGAATGTTGGGTGAATGGGCATGAGCTCAGGGTTGAATGCATTCCACATATATCACTAATTTTGATGAGGGAGTTTATGCGCTGGATCATCAGTAACTTGCGTCATTCTAGGCTATGGGGTGTTGTTATTTGGAAGGCACGAGTACAGATCATCTGAGTCTTTATACCGTTTGTGTTCGATTTGATTTGCTCCTTGCCTTCCAATTTTTAGGGAGCATGTCGAAAGCACCGTGTCCACTATTCTAAATATATGATGGGATTCAGAATTTACATGCTGGATGGAGATACGATTTACAGGCGTCCAATGAAATTCGAGTCGTGACTCTTTCCTTGACTCGATATTGTGGCATTCAAAGTTGACCATATAAATCAAGAAAAGCCAACCGTGAAACCTCACTTCACTCAAGTTACATTGACCAGAACCCCCCCCCCAAACCAGATAAAGATGGAAAATAGAAGAAACAGCTTACAGAATAGACGAGCTAGCATCGAGAGAAGAACAAGCTGTGACAATGGCAAAAGCACCTCACCTTCGCGACACAAAGAGTACTACAAAGCTACTACGATCCCACGTTCCTCGGCTGCCGCCAAAGCCAAAAGAATAGCTCAGGATTCACAGTCAAGGAAGTTACGCCGAGAGCAATTAGTCATGGGCAAACGTTTTCGTCATCGAGAGGACACCCCCCTAAGCGATCGTGGTGGTGAGTTACTTGACATACTTGAATTTTCGCCAACTGACTTTGGGGCATCATAGAAGCCGAATATGACTTAACTACGAAGGAGCTGGAAAAACTCCGCGAGCAGTTGAATGTAAACCATTTATCCTTGTTGTTCTTGTTTGGCAGAGGGTTAACCAACTTTCCAGAGCTCTGTTCGCGTCACTCGTGTTGAAGCATTGAAAGAGCTCAGCAACTTCTTGGTGGATCCTTCAGAGGCCTTGAATGATTTCGTTTTAGAAGGCGGTGCTGTTGACTTGCTAGCGGTTGTTAAATCTCTCCATAAATTTGGCGTTTTTTCGCGCTGCAACATGGATGTCAACAAATGTTTCTAATATAGCATGTATCATTAGAAATTTTTAACAAGCACCGACTTTGACGAGAGATTCCAAGCCACCTGGTGCATCACAAGTAATTGCGGATCGGTTTTCTCTCTGTTGAGCAGCTAGCATGAGTCTAACCACTCGAAACCCCAGACATCGCCGCTGGCACCCCTGAACTTTGCTCCAAGGTTCTATCAACAGTCCCATACCTGATTTCATCTCTCGAAGAGCCCAACTCGGTATGCTCACCGCCCATCAGTTGTGTATCGAATATCCCCGCTTACGCACTCTATACCTGCAGCAACTTCAAGAGCAAGCCGCCTGGGCGCTCGGTAACATTGCAGTGGAAGGGGCCGAATTCCGCGAGAGGTTGACAGCTAATGGTGCCATAACCCCTTTAGTCAAGTTGCTAAAATCAGATGTATGGGATGGTCGCTTTGATAACAGTTTGGTCAAAAACTAAACGAATTCCCTCGTCAAAAATGTAGAACCCAAGCTTGTTGCAGACGGTCTGCTTCGCCCTCTCAAGTTTAGCACGCAACCATACTCGGTTCGATGAATTTTTCGGGGCTGGAATATCAAAGCTTCTGATCCAGCTTCTTGACCGTGATAATGTACGTGCTAGTTTTGAAATCGGAGCAAGGGTTTTCTGCATACTGATTGCTCGAGACCGTACCAATAGGTTCCCGAGGAAATATCTGAAATCACTTGGGTTTTAACCTATTTGACATCTGGGGACGAGCACTATAGCACAACACTCCTCAACGATGGGTTGTCTCCACTCTTGGTAATCAGTGGTCGTCGGTAGATCGCTAAGAATATAGAACAATGACCAGTCACTTTTTTGTAGGTCAAGCACATGCCCATTATGGCTGATAAGGGCTCATTGGCAATCCCTTTAATCCGGACAGTTGGTAACATTACCAGTTGTTCTGATTGGCATGCAGACAGTTTGATGCAACAACCGGCCTTTCTTCAGAATCTGATCCCTTACGTCAAATCAGAGCTCAGGTTTGATCAACGCCGAACCTCCATCAAAACAGTTGCATGTAATAACCCCACACAACCTCACAGAGCTATCAAGAAAGAAAGCCTATGGGTTCTGTCGAATATAACTGCAGGGTAGGAACAATTGGTAAGATGACTTGACCTTGGATTCCCTTCTCACAAGACACCTTCTTGTAGAACACCCGAACACGTGAATGCTGTGCTGGAGAATGGCTATCTTCAACATTTGCTAGAAATTGCAACCCACAGCAACTTTGATATTCGAAAGGAGGTAATGGGGCTGCATCGGTTCGATCCAGGCTCACCACACCAATGCTAATTCCAATCTAGGCAGCTTACAGCATCGTAAACATAGCTTCTCATGGACAAACGTATCTGAGCCTGCTTCCCCACGAAGAGCTCCTACCACGTAATGCATTTACCTCATCACCCTTCTTGATGGACGGGCGTTGACCACTTGACTGGATTGTATCTAGGCTTTTTGGACTTCATACGAACACAGGACCCAGAAACGATTCGCCTTGGGTTGCATTATGTGGATCTCGTGTTGAAGGAGGTGCCCAATGCAAAGGCGCTCCTAGAAAAGGTCAATTGTATCGATGCCCTAGAATCCGTCTCGCTAATCGAAGACCCTGAGCTGAAGCACCAGGCAGGATTGTTGATGGACAAGTACTATGACGAGAATGTGGAGGCGGAGAAGGAGATATCCTAAGTTGACAGAAATCCCCGGGATATTTAAGAATATGAAAAGCACGACCGGTTACAATCACGATTTTGTGGAAACGGTTACTACTTAAAAAGTCAAGGCTGGCTCGCGTAAATTTATCACCTCTTGTTTGTTCAAATTTCCCTGTGTGCTTCCCACGCAGCCTTGCCCCTACGGCGTATGTATTTTTTTCAAGGTATGCTCTTCCACCTGTCCTCGTTGGTAAAGCAATAAATAAACTGGCAAAATCAATGCCTAGATCAATGGAAACCGCCCCCTGTGCCCAATCAGCGTTGTACTCAGCTTGGCTTGATTTTTCGGACGGCCGATGCGTCGGGACAGGGTCACGAAATCTGGGGTTGCCAAAAAAAAAGGGTTCCTCCCAAGGAGCGAAATAAAAATGAATTGCACTACTTGACGTATCTTTCTCTCCTAACGGTGGCCTGTACCCAACCATGCAAATCTTCGTCAAGACTTTGACGGGTAAGACCATTACCCTCGAGGTTGAATCCTCCGACACCATCGACAATGTCAAGCAAAAGATCCAAGACAAGGAAGGTGTGTAACGTGTCCTCGCCATTGAGTCCCTCCTCAACCAAAGGGCACCCAGCTAAACCCAACCATTACTAATTCCAGGAATTCCTCCCGATCAACAACGTTTGATTTTCGCCGGCAAGCAGCTCGAGGATGGCCGTACTCTCTCCGACTATAACATCCAAAAGGAGTCTACCTTGCACTTGGTTCTCCGTCTTCGTGGTGGTGCCAAGAAGAGAAAGAAGAAGACCTACACCACTCCCAAGAAGATCAAGCACAAGCACAAGAAGGTCAAGTTGGCTGTCTTGAAGTACTACAAGGTCGACGAGAACGGCAAGATCACCCGTCTCAGACGTGAATGTCCTTCCCCCGAGTGCGGTGCTGGTGTGTTCATGGCATGGCATCATGACCGTCAATACTGCGGTAAATGCGGCCTCACCTACGTCTTCAAGAAGGAAGGTGAAAACTAAGTGCTGCTCATTAGCCTGTCTAGCATATATGAATTGTACGGCTACTATTTTACATAAAGACCAGTCGATTCCACCATTTATTGAAATTGTGATTGATGCATGGCAGTTTGCGATGGATACACTGGACGACCCCGATACATTCGATCCTCGATTGGCGTTGTCGAGGTAGTGGTCCAGAAATACGAGCCGCTGTGTTAAGCTAATAGGTTTCGTTTAGAACATGGCGACACCTGAGCAGTGTGAGAATTAGGGCTGATGAATATGGCTTATATGGGATTATGGCTCTGGACGGAGTGACATCCATATCGCAACTTGGTAGTATGTACATCAATAACCCTCTGGGAATGTGTAGACTTCCAGTACTTTGGTGTGTGATGTAACCAGGTGCAAAAGCGATTGCCTAACAATTGATAAATCTACCAGCACATTGTGGTCGGGGTTTCGTTGAATATGTGTCAAGTACAAAAATCGTGGGACCAATGGATAGCTTCAAAAGTTCTCCAACCGGAGACCTGGCATAGATGTGCAATGGAAATGGTTTGGTTTGCTTGCTGCCAAACGGGCCAAAAATTCGTGCTATTTGCCAAAACAGGTTTCATTTACATATACCAGACTAGTGGAAGATTCCCCAAGATTTCACGAGCAGTCCCTATGGTTGGTGAGGTGCGAGGCTTGCTAAGATGCTATGGTGGAAGTATTCGGCATGCGGCATTTTCGGGATTGCAGGTTGTTACAATGATTGTGGATTAGATTATTATTTAATGTTGACAAGCAACTGTACAATCGTGTCTGGAGCCACAGAGACTAAAAAATATCCAGAGTATTGCGCCATGCTGTACTCTCTTTACATGGATCTGTTTGACCTGATTTCTCACGCACCTCCCAGTATTGGTGTGTGAATCTCCAATACCCCTTTTGTGAGTCAGGGTCGTAATCTCTTACGAACCATCTGGGGGACCAGGTGAAATTTGGATCCTGCTCGTTCTCCTTTCGTTTGACACGTTGCTTTTCTTCAAGTCGCATTTTCTCTTTCTGGGCGATTTCGTATTCCCCTCTCTCCAAAGCTTTTTGATCGGGCCTTAGTCTCGAGTCGGTGGGTGCCAGATAGTGAATCAATGTTTCCGGACAGTCGTTTAGTGTTATGGCGAAGGGAGTTAAGTTGAACGGGATTTCACCCGTTAAGCCTTTCTTTTTCTTCCACAATAGGACCACCGGATTCGTGGTTTCTACGCATCTGTTATATACAATAGGGATGGGAACAATCTCTTTGCACTTGATTTGTTTGTCCCCTGGGAATGGCTCGGTTGATCCGTCTATCATTCTGGCAGCCAAAAATTCGCTCCATTTACCATGAAGCCGCCAGATTGGTTTGCCATGCTTATCCTTCACTACCCCTTCAACGAGATTTTTCTCCGAGCTCCCCCACCTTCGTTCCTTAAAACTAAGGATGCACATCTCACCAGTACGGTGGTTTATAATCTCCATATCTCCATAGTTCTCCAGGTAGATTTTCCCTATCAGAATGTTATTGACCCGCGTGGTCACCTTTTTCCACGAAAAATGCTCCAACACTGCCTGGGAGTCGGGAGGGTTCGCTCTGTCCGTTTGTTCCTCCTTTTCAACGAACTTTCGGGGTATTTTGAGGTGGAGATGGGTCAGACCGGCCGGGAAAAGTTCAAATGATTTCCCGTAGAACTTGGTTTTGCAATCTACTTCTGCATAAAATTCGAAGTTGGGGGATTCGCAGTAGCAGGCGCTGATGGGCTTTGAGGAACATGGAATAAGCATGGCATACTCTTAAATGTCATTGAGTATATGCATATCATCTTACTTACTGGATGGTGGCTGACTTGCTCGGATATGTATCGATACCCCTTGTCCGGGCGTACGTATTCGAACGTTTCTCCCTATAATGTTCGAAGGTTAGCGAGCTACTCGGACTCCATTGCCATAAACAGATAAACTTACCAAAAGTGGGTTGAAGGGCTTAGCTATTCTATGTTCTGAACCTGAGTAGTTGGTCATAGCGAATGCAGCCACCCAGAGTAAGCGGTGTAGGCTATCGGAGTGTTGGGCAGCCATATCAGCTAGCTCGCTATACTCCATCTCTTCACAGAGACGCTGAAGCATTGACGTTGGCTCATTGAAATACACCGGAAGGGCGATTCTGGTGAGATCCTTTCCAATAGAGTTTGCTAGAACCGACCACAGCGATAGATCTGGTTTACCAGATAGCGACTGAATTGGTAGTTGAGTTCGAAGGTCTTTCGGATATCCTTTGTAGGAGGTGGCGATGATTTTCGCGCGTTTTTCCCTTTCGGAGTAAAACTCTGTAGGAACAAAGCTGTCACTAGGAACTTCATAGTCTACTGCATCATAGAATTCATCATCCTGCTCCTCTTCTGCTTCAAGTTCCTTCTCATTTATCTCAGCGATGCTTGGAAATCGTGCTTTCCCTAGCTCAATATCTCGCTGTAGTGCGTGATTCTCATAAGCTAGATGTTTGAAGTTTTCTACCCAGAGTCCATACTGTTGACTTTGGCGTAGATATTTTCCTTTCCAATATCTTTCTTGCTCTCGTAAAGATCTAGAGGCGCTCTCGGCCAGTCGGTTAGCTGATAGTAATGCTTTCTGGATAGCATCCTTTTTGTCGCATTCGGTGGAAAGCTCCTCTAATGCTTGTGCAATGTGGAGTTGTTGAGAGATAAGTTCTGTTATGGCGGAGGTGATCTTCCAACTAGGCAACTTCTCCGGATCTTCAGAATCCTCATCAGAGCTATCGAGATCCACCTGCTGTGTTCCTAGGGAAGACAGTCTCCTTTCGAAAGTTAACTTCAACGCAGGAGAAGCAGGTGGAATGCCAAAAATAGAGTTGGTGGGAGACTGGTCCGGAGTGTAGGGGAAGCAGGGGCTGTTGGGGAGGATGTATGGTGATCTTGAAAGAGTCGAGCCTTCGGGTATGTTCTCGCCATGCTCAAGGGAGCTCTTAGCTTGGTTAAGTGCCAAGACCCATCGTTTGGCTTCTACAGGATGGTTCGCTCGGAGATAATACTTGGTTGATTGAGGACCGATGATATCGAATCTTGAATTATCTTGCTTGTGAATGGTGATACTGGCAGATCGGACATTAACAGCTCCTCGGCAGGCATCTTTTGCTTGGGTTTGATTCATGTAATATGAAAGCACTCCTAGACAATGGTGTGAATGCGAGAATTCATGGTGGATAACAGTAGTGAGAGCGCAATACCATTTTCTAAAACAAACCACCTTGTCTTGTAGCCACCGGCGTAATTTGTCCATTTTTGAAGGAATCCAGAGAGTGTTTTACCCGGAGAATGTATGATGACTTGCGAGGTATTCATAGCTGATTTCAATTGTGGTTAGATATGACAGGAGTGGCTGTTATTGTCGTGTAGTACCTTGCTTTAGAATGGTTCTTATATTTGGGCACTTGGTCAGGTCTATGGGAAGATGTTCCTTGTGGTCTCGAATATATACGTCAACTCCCATCTTTAATAGGGCTTGCACAGACTCTGCATCGTTTAACATGGCTGCTATGTGGAGCGCAGAGAAGCCGTTTTCCGACTCGCTTAGGTTGATATCGAGAAGAGATCTTGCTCTGTTGTCGAGGAATACTTGGATAAACGATCTGATATTGCTGCTGGAAAGAAAACGAAGAATATCCGAGTTCCTTTTCTCCATGAACTCATGTCGGCTCTCTGGATGAATTATTAACGCAAGCCCAACCACCGAGATGTATGTATGTTCTTACGTTCGAGTAATCGAAGCACCTCCCCAGAAACAGCCACATGATGGGGCTGCTTTCCATCACGGTTTACTATGGTATCATCAATGTCATGATGCTTCAATAGAAGCTTGACAATCTCCACTCTTCCTAAAGAAGCACTGATGTGGAGTGCAGTGTTTCCGGAATGGTCCTGCTGATTCACGTCCACTTCAGTAAGTGAAAGGATGAATTCTGTAATGGCTTTGTTTGCGCTACCAGCAGCCATATGTAAGGGAAAGACGTTGTTGCTAGGGCTTGTTGCAACACACGAACTTACAATCGTTCTGATAGCTTCCAAGTTACCTGATGGGCGAAATTCAATCAGCATTCCTTCCAGAGTACTAGTGATCTGGATCCTACCTATCCGTATTGCCTCTAATAGGTCTATCGTAGTGGCCGTATTATAGGTGCCTAAAAGCAGAGCAATCTTTAGTCCATTACGATCGAGTTATATGCAGGGCCCGTTATTACCCGTTGGTTGAGGGTGAACATTGAGCGAAGAACTTAGGGAGACTGTAGATGACATTTACCACAACGAAGCTTCATGTCTCTAGCATCCCCTCTTATACTGGCGACCACGCATTGCGGGGGTGCTTTTGTAATTTAACCACGTATGATTGGGAGTGCTACTCAAACCTGATGGTTGCATGGAACTGCACATTGCGAAGTGTGCTATTCTTGATGGTCTGTTTAGTGTGAACTGATTAATCCTTAAACATGCGTTGCTACCTTGTAAATTAAGGGTGTAATTCAATGATGCTGATTAATTTTCTTCAGGAGCCCCTGAAACAAACGATATTTCAATACATCGCTAATGCTACGATGGGTCTCTAACATGATGTAGACTTATCAACATTGTCTATATATGCATGCCGCAAGCCAGATAGCGCTTGGGTCTACTGTCAGGACACAGTACATGCCCCGTAAAGGCCTCGGATGCTCTTCAAAGGCTCATACTGCTCATTGTACTTGATGTCAAACAATAGCCGTTAACCTAGTTCTAACTGGGTCCATCAAATCTTGCGTGACACACTCCTTCCCCTTTATAACCATGACCATGCAGTTCGAATAGAAGATTAAGTTCTGCACATCCACTATGCACAGCACGTACAGATGCCTTCTGGTGAGTAGTTAGTGTAATGGACATACCCCACGTTACCCAAATAACTGTTGCCTGTTGAGGTCATAGGCGCTTGCTTTTACAGCATTCCTGCTTCTACGGTGGCCATGGTCAAACAATCCGTTGTAACCACCCAGCCTGAGAAGGAGTACCAGTGTTGGGTGCCAGGTTGAATTCGGGGTATTTACGGATAGTTGCAACCCCATCTCCTGATCTCGCAGATCTGATCTGCTGCTGAGGCTCATGAAGCCAATATCAACCGTTCCCTCGAGGGAGTCGACTGGGCCTACGGATGAAAGCCTGAAATATCTGTTCTGCACATCAGATTCCTTTTGGAGAGACGTGTTAGCTCACTTGTCTAACTTAACTAGGACTTGATTATTTGTGTAACAAGCAACATTTATTTGACTCATCAACAGATTGTTAGCTTGATATGTGTGATGGGAAAGTCGATTGGCCTGTAAATCCAAGCTACAATTCTGAGCTTAGATCGGGCTTGTCAGACCGTGTATAATCAAGCTCGTATTCCTTTTATCCACCTTACATGCTGTTCTCCCACGTCACACGAATACCAAATGATTCTTATTCATTTGGCTTTTGCATGACTCTTAATCCTCGATGTCACTAGAAACGACGAATTAGTCGTTTCAAGGTACATTTCGATTTCCAAGCAGGTTATGAGCCAGTTGGGACCGTCCTTCGGGCGCACAACATTTAGAGTGGACCAGTCTGTTCCGCGCATGAGTGACTCTCTAGCTATAAAGACCATGCAAGTCGCCTCGACAACCAAGCCAGCAGCATCAGCCAATACTTCTACCAACGCCATAGTGCTTCTCCGGTGCAATTATGAACCCCAATTACGTGTACAAAGTAGTTCTCCCTGACGTTATATCATTGAACGAAGATCCCAACCAAGCCATTGAAAGATCCGCCATCGATGAAGATACCGGGTTCATACATCTTGCATTGGCCGAGCAAGTCCTTGACATTATCCAGCGGAAATTCAGTTTCTTCCGGGAGGTTTGGATTCTGAAGATCGATTATTCAAAAATCGTCAACGGAACACAATGGGAACAGTCCAAATCCGACACAGAGGACCAGACCCTCTTTCCACACTATTACGGTGAGCTGAAGGTGAATTTCGTGGTTGATGTGCTAAAGGGAAGGAAGAATGGCCAAGGGGATTTCGATTTTCCCTGCGAAAAGTTGGTCTCTTGGAGTAATCATATCTGAGGGAGTTTTACTGGCTGAGCACGATTTTTGTATTATCATAATTTATCCAATTCCATATGTATACAGTTGTGGCATGTTTGTTTGCAACATTGTGAATGCCCCACCTGTGGTAATAAAGTATGACACAATGAAGTCACAAACCGATGCCCTGTGTAATCTATTCAATGATCACTAGATGGTCTAGATCTCTCGGTAATATGTGCCATGCACCGGATTGCGACGTCCATTGACCTGGGCAATAGGCTACTAATTCGCTTGCATTTCGGAATTCCTGTAGACATCGAGTTTCCAGAAACCAAGATGCAAGGGCTTAGGAATGTAAGGGGTATCGTGTATACGGGCATGCGATATAGACGGCGGCTTGTTCAGTGACGGTTGAAGATAGCCATGGGGTGGTCCATTAGGAGAAGTGGACATGTTGAAGGCCCACACAACAATTGATGAGCCCCCTGAAGTCTGTTAGGTCCGGCTGCCGCTGTACGTGGGCGTAAAATGTTGGAAACCCCGGGTTAAGCAAGCAACCCACGTGGGTTAGTGGGAGTTGGTACTGACCAATACCATTGTAGATCTTCTAGTCTTCATCACACATGCATCAGATTTATCAGCGTTGAGTGGTTTTCTATCAACATTGCCAACCTTCGTTCCATTTGGACAAATATCTTTGATTCTCTCAAGATGGACTGACTCGCACCATTCGCAATAAGGAGCAATGATTGATTATTGTTGCAATGGCCAGTAGCATCGGCGGATCCGAGATTACGCTCTGAGCTGCGTGATGGCAAGTACGAGAATGGCCAAAATGTGGGCGATGTGGCGAGCTCTGTTGAGGGCTATTCAACAGTCTGTATTACAAACCGCGTAGCCAGACGAAAAAGCCTGCTCTCCTCTAAGGGGCCCTCATTGGTTTATACCCATTAATCATTGAAACTTGAGATACAACGCTAAACGTAATAGATATTAGACTGCTGGCTCACTATTGCGATGAGTTATTTAAATTGACTTGGAATGAGGTCTTCCTAGCTTTCATAGGGTCCAAGAACATACTCAAGAACTGCCCTTGTATCCCTCTTACGATCATTCTTTCGTAGGCAGATAAAATGATAAATACTAAGCTGTTCCTTAAGCCGGTCAAAACTAGAATAGGTATATGTTTTTGATTGAAACCCTCTAGTCGATACCCAGTAACACCAATTTTTCTCCAGGAGCAAATCGATACGCACCATACGCAACAGCGAATGCACCTGGCGAGCCTAGACATGAGTTATCCTTTTATAGATATTATGGCATGGCTGATGGAGGGGTTACCCTCGAACACTCAGCACCAGTAAACACGTCGCCTGAGCCACACAATAGCGATGAGAATTATGAGGCGATCCCCAGGACTCCTGATAGTGAGCCAGTAGTAGGTGGTTCCTCACGTCCCATCCTAGAGGGTGAATGAATATCCCCACAAAAGCGGGCTGACTAACCAGCTATTGTTTAAAGATTATCTCGATCCAGCTCTGGATAGGATATTGGCCGAGAATGGCCATACTATTGGTATGAGCCAGGGGGTTGGCGAGACGGTCCCAGAAAACTTCGATGGCAATAATAGCACAAAGTAAGCAAGCCACTGGGAAATTTGTTGCTCGGGATGTTAACGTTTTATGACTGGATGCTTCAAGCAGTTCGAAATTTGGGCTCCCAAATTCAGGGCCCTGCCCAGACGTGGATCAAGAGATATCAGCAGCAATCTTGGATATCAAAGAGGTACAGATAAGTCAAATTGTCTATCATCGCCTGATCCACCCAGACATTGCCACCACACTCTTGAAGTTTCGTGAAGGCATGCCAATGTCGGAGTTCTTCGGTGAAATCAAATGGCATGCGCACACGCATGCAGAGAGCAGGTTCTGGATATTCAAAAGACCGTTCAGTATACCAATACACCCTGCAGAGTTGGATCAGGCAAAAGAGATCAGCTCTGCAGTGGTGGCCGACTACACAGCAATGGCCTTCTGCGAAAAGTTCGGATATTTCTTTGGGGTTGAGGTCAGAAATGGTGATGGATCCTGGCCAACCGAGGTACTGAAGACTGGCCCCTCTGTTTCCACAGCGAATTCAGATGCCACAATGGATGAGTGTATCCCAGGTTTGACCTCGCTCATCAACCTCGGCAATACCTGTTTCATGAATTCAGCGTTGCAATGTCTCAGCAATACGACGAACCTGCGGAACTATTTTCTCGGTAAAACCATTCATTGACCACCTCGCCTCATATATGAGAATAATGAGAATGCTATGCTGTCTAGAAGGGAAGTACAGGCACGAGTTGAACCGAGGCAACCCCCTGGGAACAGATGGGGTAATTGCGGAGCTCTTTGCCGAATTAATTCGAGAAATTTGGGGAGCACAGCAACCAAGCATTGATCCGTGTAAACTGAAGGTTCACAGGCTTTTTGGATTTATGGTGACCAAATCTGACTGGATCTCTTTCCAGGCAGCAATATATTATAACAGCCAAGCATATGCAGAAAATGAGCAACAAGATTGCCAAGAGTTTCTTGTATACCTGCTGGATGCCCTACATGAAGATTTGAACAGGGCCGGGAATGTCAACCAAGATCATAACCCAGTCGAATCCGACACAGCACTCGGTTCTTGGGAGAGATACAAAAGTAAAAACGACAGCTTTATTGTCGATACATTCCAAGGGCAGTATAGGAGCACTGTGACTTGCACGAGGTGTCATAAGGTAAATGAAGATTTCTGCTACCCAGAAATAACCTCATAGTGCGAAGTCTGAATATTGCCATTAGTTATCTGTGTCATATGAGCCCTTCATGTATTTAACCTTGCCAGTTTCACCGTCCCGAACGCTTCTCAAGGTGAAATATGTACCCCCGGATCTAGACCCAGAAATAGTAGGATTCACTTGCCACCAGATTTCGCTATTTTTCGCTAATTGCTAATATGTTTTACCTAGTGTGCCCTGGAGCTAGTAACAACTAGTACCTATGGCGAGTTGAAAATACTACTAGGAAACTACTTCAGCGTGGACGTTCAGAACGTAAGTCACAGGGATTGCTTTGCGTAGCGTCTCAAGGAACCTGTCTTAATTGAAACGCCTTGAACCTGTAGTTGTTGATATGCTCCAGCACGCACCATCGAATCACCAACTTCTTTGAAGATAACGATGTCCTGGGCGAGCCTGGTGATGGAGTTGTCTTGTGCACATACTGCCTCCCAGTTCCATTGCAAGCTCACCTGGAGCTGTTGATAGTTTACCATGTAGATTCCAACAACAGTTGCGTTTCACCGATACCACAATTACTACCTGTACAGAGAAATTGCTCTCAAAAAGATGATCAGATTCGGCAAGCGATCCATGAGCAATTCGACGATCACTCTCCAACCTCTCCCGTTCAACCCCAGTGTTACTTGAAAACGAACGAAAGCTCGAATGCCGGCGCGCATTTATCTCGCAATAGCTCTGATTTGCAAAAGGAGGAGGTCTTTCGGATACACATCGAGGAGAAGCCAGTAACTTACGGCGATCTCCAAACTCTAGAGTGTGTCTGTATCTGGGATGCGAGTGTTGGCAAGAGGGTTTTCAAAAGGCGAGCAGAAGTCCTCGCAGCGGTACCGATAATCCACGAAGCCAGCGGGGGTCAAGACCATGAGACGATAACATTAGAGCAATGCTTCAAGGAATTCACTAAGGAAGAACAACTAGGAGAAGACAATCGATGGTTCTGTGCAAACTGCCAAGAATATCAACAAGCCACCAAAAGGATTGAGCTGTGGAGGTTGCCGGAGATTTTGATCATTCATTTGAAGAGATTTTGTCACGCAGCTTCGCGCCAGACCAAGGTAGATATGTTGGTAGACTTCCCCTTGGACGGTGTTGATTTGAATCCATGGCTCACAAAAAGCTCTGGCAATATGACATACACGCTTTATGCCACAGTCAATCATTTTGGTTGCATGGAAAGTGGGCATTATACTGCATTTGCATCCAACGAAAGCACCAAGTGCTGGTTCGAGTTTAACGACGCCCACATCAGGAAAATCGATCCAATCTCACTGGTAGATCCCTCAGCTTACATGCTGTTTTATAAGCTTCAGAATGACCCCGTTGTAGCGAAGGTCCCAGGTGAGGTATCCTCATCCTGAGCACAGGCCTCATCTCCAATAGAAATCTTGTCCGTGGCTGCCTCGAAACACTAACCAACGTCCGGGATTGAAAGGGCCTTTATTGATGTGGAAAAGTTTGTACTTGCAAGAAGTAAACAATCAGCGATCTCTGCTATGAACGATAAATGTTGGTAAACTATGATAATGTGCGAAGTGGTGGCCGGAAAATTGGAAACCCAATCAAATAAAAATAGTTGAGAAATTATTATGACATAGAAAGGAATGCTGATGCGGCGAAATGGATGGCGTTAGAGGGAAGAAGGGAAGCTGTCACGAGGCAAAAAAATGGAAAAAATGGCTTCGCTTAAACAAGTTTCTGGCGCTACTATTCAACGATACACAAAGTTCAGTTTTCCTTGATGGGTGCTTTAGAGCCTGGCTGCGCGAGGACAGTATCCAGATTGATGATTTGGGCAGCAGTCTCTTCACTGATTAGTTGCGGGGCAACATTGGCTTCAGCGCTTCTAGATGGGGCAATCTTCTCCACAGTCTCGCGAACCTGGCTAATCACGCTGGTCACTTGAGAGCCAATCCCAATATTTTCCACGGTTTCTTGAACTTTGCTATTGACGTCGACCTTGAGCTGCTGCATTTGCTCCTTGGCTAGTTTGATCTGCTCTTGAGCAGCAGGGTGCTCTTCGATTTTCTGGCGAAGAGTGGAGAAAACGGCCCGCGAGGTTTCAGGCAAGAAGTAAAAAGAAGAGGCAGTAGCGAAGGTAAGCGGGTAAATGGTACGAAGGAGGAAGTTCTCTAAATAAAAACGTCTGGAATTAGAAATGGCCCAAGAAAAAGAGTGCAACAGGTTTGGGATTACTGTTTCGGGAAGCAATGGAGCCGGCTAAACCAGCGACAAGAACATACAAGGAGCCAGGCATCAATTTCTCATGCTTTGGAATCACCTGTGATACGTTGCCTTGTTGGAAGTGGAGGTTAGTACCCTGGAGATGTGCTACTCGGCGACGCAACTTACTCTCTATTTGCTTTTCGGTTTTGTAGCATTCATCAAGGAATTCTTGAGTGCGAGCCTATTCAAAAGGTCATCAACATGACGGCGAAGTAAGCGGATAAACACTGTGAACTCACTTGAGCTTCCTGTAAATATTGTGTAGCTACGATTCGGAAGTCACGGATTGTCTCTTCCAGCTTAGTTGGCTCCTCGACAATCAGAACATGCTCTTGCTGCTCGTCATAAATCCTCAACTTGATATAGAGACTTCAATGAGTATGTTGATATGGAATGCAGGGATAGTTTTAGAGCTTCGACATCAACCTTCGACTCTTTCCTTGGCTCCTCCTTGGCTTCGCAATGGACAATCTGAGTGGGCCTTGAGGCACCTGCGACAGAACCTACCAACAAAAGTGAAGGGACGATCTATATGGGATAGAGTATCCGTGTCAATAAAATCTCCCGTTCAGGCCCGTTAACTGACATAACCGAGCACTCAAAGTTAGAACAAAATCCACCTTGTTGGTTAAACGAAACATCTCTGAAAAGCTACAATGAACACTGCGAAGGAACAAGTGTCAACTATTCGATGCAAAACCCAGAATTGGAACTTTAAACTTGGTTGATGAAATTCCCCCAACTGAAAAATTTCGTATGGAAGGCCATATATAATACGAGGGAGATCCTTTTGAACGAACATAATTTGGGGAAGCCGGAAATCAATTCCACGTAAACATGTGATTTGGTTGGAGTCGGGCATAAGGCTGCCCGGGCGAGAGATCTCACCACCCCACAGAGAAAGTCACTTGGCTATTGAGTAGGAGGTTATTTTATTTTTATGGTTGGCTGTAGTCAGAGATTTAAGTTATGATTATCTCGGTGAAAGATTGCACAATATATACAAAATTACAAGAATGGGGATAATCGATTATGTCTAGACGGGATATTATTTCTTACTGGCTTCCTTCTGGTCCATCTCGACGATGATCCTTGGTGGCTTGAAGAGCTTCAGCAGCCCGCTTGAAATCAAGACACTCAGCGTTGAGATGCACAACAGGAGAATGGCCAGTACTGGCGGGAAGCTGATACCCACCCAAGGAAACAGCAGCCCTCCGGCAATTGGAATGGCCAAGATGTTGTACACAATGGCCAGGAAGATATTGATTCGTATACGATTGATGACCAACCTGGACAGGGCAAGTAGTGTTAGTAGATCTTGTAGTTGCGAGCGAAGGAGAATCACATCAGCGCTGTCCATGGCGATGTCAGTTCCGCTCCCAATGGCAATACTACGATATAGGTTAGCGACCCGAAAAGCCAATACAAAGGGCAGGGAAGAAGGTTCTTACCCAACATCCGCTTGGGACAATGCTGCAGAATCGTTCAAACCATCTATAATGTCAGCCCATCAATGCCGATTCGAGGTCAAATGTTTTGGAAGCGGCCAACAAACCTCCCACCATAGCTACTATGGCTCTGTGAACTTCTCCGAGAGCATCGCCTTGAACGGATGGAAATCGAAGCTTGCTAGCGCTGGTCGATTCTTTGAAGCCCTTACCCCTTGACTGAAGCCATCTTATTTTCTCGGCTTTTTCGTGAGGCAGAACCTTTGCGATCACATTCTTGATGCCGACCTTGTCAGCAACTGCCTTTCCGGTAACTTGGTTATCCCCCGTGATCATCCACACATCAATTCCTCGAGATTGGAGCTCAGAAACAACTTGCTTGGCCTCTGGGCGTATGGTGTCTACGACAGCAATCAGAGCTAGTATGGTGGCCCCATCCTCATCGAAAGAATTCCCAATGCCGACCATGACCACCGACTTGCCGTTTTGTTGCCACGATTGGGAGGCAGCACGAGCCACAGCCGCGTGTGAAAGGGATGAGTATTTGCAATTATTCTGCGCCAACCAAGCCTCATTTCCAATGAACACAGATAACTTGGATGTCTTGTTGATGGCAAACGGCAAGTACACTGCTGTTGATAAGCTGACGGTGGCCTGGAGGCCTCTCCCTGGAACTTCAGACACCTCCTCCACCTCAATGTCTGGCATATGAGTTCCGCGAGAATGAGACGAGTGATTCAAGACGTTTATCGCGTGCTTGACGATCGCCTGCGCCAACGGATGGTCGCTTCCGGCCTCTACCTTGCTCAGGATGCCCCAAACCATATTTTCCAGAGCAAAGATTCGACTGGGGCCCGTTGAATCGCCGACATTCTTTAACAGAAGCCTGAAGTCACTCACAGATGGCTTCCCGTAAGTCAAGGTGCCGGTTTTGTCGAAGGCCACGACATCAATCTGGTTAGACAGCTCCAGGGTAGCACCGCCGTTCTTGAGAAATACACCGTACTTGGCAGCCATGCCTGTGCCGATCATTACGGAGGACGAGCTGGCCAAGGTCAGAGCGCAAGGGCAGCCGATCACCAAGATGGAAATAGCAAACGAGAGCGCGAACATCGCAAACGTCTCTCCTTCGGGGATCCATGTGTCGGGGATTTTCTTCAACAGGCCGAGGATGAACCAAACAAAGAAGTCCATGACCGCAACCACGACCACCGTTGGAACGAAGATGCTGGTAATCCGGTTGACGATATTCTGGATGGGTGCTGGGGAGGAGCTTGCCTCACGGATCTGCTGGACCATCTTAGACAGAGTGGTTTCGGCACCAATTTTCTCTGCCTTGACCATGATAGAGGCGGTCAAGTTCAGCGTGGCTGCAATTACCATGTCGCCTTCACCTTTCACCACTGGCGCAAGCTCTCCGGTGAGAATCGACTCGTCTATGCTCGTTGCTCCCTTGACGATGTGCCCTAAACGCCTGGAGTGTTAGCATGATCGACAATTGCTGCATATTAGTCAGAGGTGGTTTACCGTCGCAAGGGATCCTGGCTCCAGGATTGACTCGGAGTATATCGCCCGCTTCAACAGAAAGTGAATAGTCGCTCATGTAACATGCAGATGATCGCTCAAACCATACCAGTGATGATCGCTTGCTCAACCTCCGTTTCCAACGTACTGATGTTTCCTTCGTCGTCAGTCCTCTCAACAACCAGAATGGCTTTGTCGGGCTGGAGCTCCAGCAACTTGCTCATCGCGCTCAGGGTCTTTCTCTTTGTGATGACCTCGATGTACTCTCCTAGCAACACAAATGTAATCAGCAGAATGGTGACTGCAAACAACTCCAAGGGCTCTCCCTTCGAGCGTTTGTCAACCATCCTGGCCACGATGTTAATAAGCGAGATCAAGTAGGTGGTGGTGGCCCCCACAGCAATAAGCACGTCGACATCGGCTGCTGTGGAGAACCGAATCGAATCATAGGCTCTTCCATAGAAGGGGGCGCTGACTACCATCAAAAAGGCCGTGGTCAATAGGATCATAAAGAAGTTATAGAAGCTGAGGCCGTGCAATATCTCCGACGCAAAGAAGAGCCTGGCATCGTTATCCTTTGGCAAGAAGATCATAATGACGGTGGATAGGATGAAGGTTGGTACGGCGAATGCCAGCGAGACAAGAAACCTCTTTCGGGCGTCACGCTTCTCCTGCTCCACCTGCATCCAAAGCAACTTCTTGTCTTCGTCACATCGGGAGCTGGCGTCGTAGCCGAGCTCTTTGATCGCCTCTATAATCTCGCGGGCGGAAGTGTCCCCGTCCTTGTGAATGACCGTAGTAGTGCCCGAAATCACGTTAATACTGACCGACTCTACTCCCTCTAGCTCGGTCAATTCAGTCTGAACTCCATCCATGCATATGGAGCAGTTCATTCCCCGCACCTCGATTCTAGTTATTGTCTCTCCTTGTTCAGTAGATACTACAGAGCGTAAATCATTCGATGGCTTCTCCATTAGGCTTGTTGGAACCTCCATGATGGCAGCAGTCCGGGATTGGCCAAGATCCTCGGTGCTCAGGTTAAGGGAAGTATCCGATAGGTTATTTGTTATATCAAGGATCTCGAAGCCGTTCCGCTCGACCACCGATTTTATGTGAGCCGTCTGCAGGTTATGTTTATGCTCCAGCCTTGCTTCGGTTAGCAAAGAGAAGGTCAGCGTTTCGGAGCGGACCCCTGGGAGTTTCCTGAGTGCCTTGGCAACATTTGCAGAGCAAGAAGCACAGGATAAGCCCTTGAATTTAATCACGGTCTCTTGAGGGACCGAAATCATTTTACTTCAAAGCACACTTAATGTTATCGTTAGAGAGCTACACACGAAACCCGGTTAGTATCAGGAGAGATGGCCACGGGGAATGGTGAGTGGACCAACTTACTTAGGGTTACAGAGGATTAGGTGGAGGTAAAGGCGAAGGACGAACTGAGGGTGGGGAGGAGATGGTTAGATGCAACTAGAACTAGTCAAGGGAAGCGCTGAACAGCCCGAACAGAACCTACTTAAGCTAGTTTAGTCAATTGGGAATGGGGCAATGGGATAACGGGAATTTCCTGAATTTCGTTATGGCTGCAGTGAAAACAAACTGGAGGAAAATTCTCCGAGAGTTACCTGGTGCATGGCATTATGTTTACTCAATATAACGGCACGTCGATCTTTGGTTGCCGGTGAAATGAAATTCTAGCCACCAGCAAACGGCCATTTGGATGTGGGGTAGCTGGCTGACAATCATCTGGTGTTTCATCCATCAATCTTTCCGAACAACGGTGGAATGGGGCAACAATAGCCGGACGACGGATGGTCTGGGCTATGCAGCGCCTGATGCCGACATTGTGTTGAGGGCGAGAGATTCCCAGACAGTGCTGTTCATTTATGGGACAACGGGCGCTGGTGCCCAATTGCTCATTGTTCCTTTGGTCGAATGTTGATTGTGTTTTGCTTTCACCAACGCAAGCTTCTCCATGGTCAGGCTGCCCTCCCCCTGCCGGTCACTTCGCAAGCACCAGCTGCATGCATTATTGCCAACTAGCGGCGTATCTGGCAGTGAGCCACCTGTCGATTGAAAAGATCTGACAGGACGCAGGTAGATAAACTGGGGTTTATTAATTGCTTATCCAAGGAATGCCAGGAGCATATTCGATTAAATGTTTACATTCCGAAAAGTCAACATGCGATGTAGAGACTAGTTGCCATACGATCTTCGCGAGCACCACTTTCATTAAGTAGCCACATGCAGTGCTGTCTTATGCGACGTTGTTCATTGCCGGTGCAGGTAGCACCACGCGTCTCTTCCAAAGTGCCTCGAAATCTTCATGGCAATCGTTGGGCCCGCAGTTGGCGAAGTGGACAAGGAAATCACCCGATCGGTATTTGTAAACGCTGTCGGCCTCGTAATCCAGATCACATTTGTGTGAGAGGGAGGCTGCGAAAGTACGAAGTGGTGGGAAGCTGAAATGGCTCATGATGGCCTGGTCTTTACGACAAAGTCTTTGCATCACCCTCTGCTCTCCGTACATTCCACGATCGGCCGCGGAATATTCGATCATGGTGTCTAGGAAATCTCGGGCCCACAGGCTGTTGCGCACGAAGAAGCTGCCCGTGTTAAGCCCGTTACAATCCCAGGAAATGACGATGTCCTTGGACTTGTATGCAGCAATCTTTTTCGAATTCAGAGCAAGTTTTTCGAGAGAAATGCGTGGGTCCATGATGATGCTATCAAGGTCGATCCACCAGAACCACTTGATCTGGGGGTTTTCCTCCATGAGCTTCCTAGTGAAAGTTATTTTGCTCCAGGACTAAACAGTTACGGGGGTGAAAGAAAGCGTTACTCAGAAGTCCAACAAAGTGAAGCCCAACAAAGCTCCTGCTAACCTCATGTATGTCGGCGCTATGGTTCCTTTGCAAAAAGAACTGGTATCCGTGACGCTGGGCATACTCCCTCTTGTTCTCTACTCCCCTGGGAACGTAGAACGGCATGTTCTCGTCGTGAGACATGACAATGGCGATCTCTTCCGCCCTCACCTCATAAACCGCTACGGTAGAAACATCGGGGGAAGGTTCGATCAGCAGCAAGTAGGTAAGGACAAAGATCAGGCAAGCCACCGAAGTGATAATCAACCCAATGTACCGCTTTTGCATTTCGCTCTTCTCCGCAAGATATGTGGTGTAACTGTATTCTGGGCCAAGGGGCAAATCCAGAGGAAGGTGACTGATAACCAACAATCCAAGTTGTGAAAAAAATAGGCAGTCTAGCCACTCGCCAGAGTCTATTATTATCTGACACTATCCATTTACGGCACTGCCGTGTATCACCGCGCTGATCTTGGTTAAATCGATTTCCTAATTTCGATCTGTCTCATCCGTGATATTCAGTAATACCTCAAACTGGAAGCATTCGGGACCCAGGAATGAGTGCAGCCTGATCCATGAAGGAAATGTGATGCTGCTTGGCACACATGATGCGATTACTGTGAATATTCCTGTTCAAGTCCATTCATTTCAGTGGGTATTTCTTGGATGACTCAGGCTTGTAAAACCGTGGATAAGGATGCCTACACGGCTATGTTTGGCTCCGACTCTGACTCAGAGGACACAGTATTGACTGATGTTGAGGATGAGAGATTTTGGGAAGAATCGGGCCCGGAGGAAGTAGAGGAATCCCAAACCTTCAATCCGGACCATGTCGTCGGTTCGTTCAATGCAAGTGAGGGAATCACCTTCCCAGACATCCCGGGATTGGTATACTATCCGGAGCTTTTCAGCCATACGCAACAAACTAAGCTGGTGGAGGCAGTCATAGCTGAACAGTATTTCGCGACTCCCGAGATGAACCAGGCGATGCGCTTCGGAGATCTGCCCGAATCTCTGACCTGGGTGATAGATTCCCTCCGCTCCATCTCCGATCTGTTCCCAGAACCGATACGTACGCGCATGCCACTATTCGATCAAACCATCATTAACCTTTATCGAAAGGGGGATGGTATAAAAAGCCATGTGGACTTGGCTCGTTTCGAAGATGGGATCGTAATCATCTCGCTTTTATCTTCTTGTATCATGAGCTTGAAGCCTGCCAGTACCCATCCGGCCCCGGAATCGGTCCAAGCTAAAGATATTTATCTAAGGCCTGGCGACGTTCTCTCTTTGTCGGGGACAGCCCGCTACGACTGGGAACACGGCATTCCTGAGAGAGAATACGATATAGTGGACGGGGTGAAGCTAGAACGAGGCACTCGTTTGTCTGTTACCTTTCGACGCCTGATTAAGGGTTGTGGTGAGGGCTTTGAAGGGTGAATCCGATAAGACAAGTCGCTCTACCTCCATGTCCTCATCGACAAGCAACAGCATTTCATACACTGCTTGAGCTTATTTGTGCATACGTTCTCATTTCGTTATCTTTAACTACAAAGCTAGTGGTATTTATTGACACGGATAGTACCGGGTATGATTTGGCTTGATGACAACGAAGTATTAAAGTATAATGAACACGAACATGAACATGAACATAGCATTACGTTCAAGATGGGAAGTTGTATTATGCGGGCCTGACACTCTGTGGGAGGGTCCAAAGGCAGGACATACCTGCTGCACGCAGGTTGTTGGCACTGCCAAGGTCTTCCCCCTCAAGAAATTGCGAGTATTTGCCATCCTGGTCCCCGTACTTGTGAATCATGGTTCTCACGATCATGCCCAGCCGGGGCTCGTACTTCCAACAGCACCGTTTCTCCAGGATAAAGTCGGCGGCTCTTTTGATCCCTTGATTGTGGAATCCCCAACCATCAAACCCTAGAGAGTCCCCAATCTGCGCTAGGTAGATCAATCCCTCAAGATTCCCCACTAGATATGTCATGGGGGTTGCGCGTGCAGACTCGTGCGGTTGATCCCCCTCTTGATTGATTTGACGCTTCATCGTTTGTTGGAAAAACTCCTTCAGATGATCCAGGGCCTCTTGGTAACGCTCCAGGAAATACAAACAAGATACTAGCTGAATGTAGTAGAATGTCCCGTGGTTGTTCCGAGCACGTTTGGCACGCAGTGCCAGTTCCGACTCGGAGATCCAGTTAACGTATTCGGTGAACCATTGTTTGAGCTGCACCATGTCGGCCTCGTACTCTGCCGTTTTGATCAACAACACGGAGTTCGCCACCAAGACCAAACCGCGGGTACCCATCATTCCAGTAAAGGTGCCGCCTTCAGAGCAGTTCGGTCTGATCTGGCCATAATTTACATTTGGGTTCATTCTAGTTTGTGGATCCAAAAACCAGACGCGGAGAAGGTCCCAAGCATGCTTGAGATATCGGCTATCCTCAACATAGCAGTATGCGAGCGATAAAGTGCTCACACATAGCGCCATGTTCTCCAGTTGTTTTTGGTTCGGTAATTCCGTACACTCTGGGTTCATCTTCCCGTCGATACGTATATAGGGCGCAGTGGCGGGATTCTCGGCGTTGGAGTCTGGCCACCAGTACGGCGCTTGTGTCATGAAGTCATGGACATCGCCACTTGGCGGTATCCTGTCTGTGTAAGTGACGGAGAACGGTCCATTCTTCAAGCAATTGTTGGCCGCTTTCTTTATGCGAGTGATGTAGTCGTTTGGAACCAGATGGCGTTGGCGTTTGGCTAGCATTTCAACCACGTTGGGGTCCATGTACCGAGTGTAGGGCTCGAAACTTGCTTTTTTGGCGTCACACATGGTCGTTTGCGGCCTGGGAGAGAGAAAGAGTATGGAGATTAACAGTAAGGATGGGCGTCTCGATAATTTATATGACAATCCAAGCAAACCATCAAGCATAAAGAAAAGCTCAGTTCCGCCTGAATCTCAACCCATCCGCTTGGCACTATACGATGACTCCACAGCACGCCTATCAGTGAGCTTGGCGAGATATTAATAAACTTAATAGGCAATCTGTATATATCGATATGGCAATTACTTCATCATCGCATCATTCGTTGGCTGGATCGTTGGTCATTGGTAAATAGACTCGTGCGCTCGTGGTTACGGAGAAATTGTGCGCTCAATCGGCAAAACCTGGGGAGTGGACAATGCTATGTTCGATCACCAGCAGCAATTTAGTTAAGAAGGATGCAGGGCATAACAAAAGTCCGATTTATTGATCCAGGAAGCAGAAAACATTATGTGGCAGGTTTATTACGGGTGTTCGTATGAGGCATGTGCAATTGTATGTTACAATAAATATCGGCACATTGGTCATCTCTATTGCATGATTAGCAAGTGTATAGTATAGTATAGTAGTGTTGGAAAGATTGGCCAGCTATTCTGTAGCAGGGCCGGTAGGATTCACTCCTCAAGCCTTATCCTCGGCTCGCCATCCCTAGACACAGCATGATACCACTGTTTACCACCAGAAGGTCCAATGGGTAGATTGTGCGTGCACTATTTGTCCGTGGGCCAACAGTGGATTCAGGCCTGGTGGTGCTGGAAACGCTTGGTGTTTCGCTTGGGCTGCTCCCAGTGGGGTTGGGGGTTGCGGTAGGCAATACCTGGATGGGGAAACCAAGGCTGCTACAGGTTACCATAGCATCACTCTTATCCTTTTCGGTTGGTATTTGATCAGAGTTCATGGATTTGGCAGAGCAGGTGGCACAATTGATGAAGTTATCAATGTACTGCTTTGTACACAAACAGTCTTGGTAAGCAGTCTGAGCTGTGGTGGTATTGGTGCTAGAGTTGGATATCTTTTCCATGCATCCTTTGGGTAATGAATTGAAGCAGTTATTACACTGAGGAATATTAGGAATGTCCGAGGCGCAAATGCCTATAGTGAGCACAAAAAGAACGATGAAGAAAGTATATTTGGTGGTCATTGTGCTATGAGTGGTGCTGGCCTATGAGAAATCGCTAATGGAAAGATCTACTGTTGCCAAATGAAGAGCTAGGTTGCTTGGAGCAGACTAGAGTGTACTGTAGAGCTCACGGGTGGATGGCCTTTTTAGTAGTTTCGAGTGAAACGAGAGTGGCCCAACACTCCAAGTCGGAGATGCGAGGGCTGCATAGGATATTTTTCCCACAGAGGGATTTTGTTTCATGGCGGTTGCGGCAATTTCGAGTGTGAAGGCAGATGTCGTTGACTTCTCAAGCTTACTCCACTTCTTTGGATGCATGTGCTCGTACGATACATCCATCCAAGCCACTCAGTGAAACGACACAGCATGCTCCAACATGTTTCATGGCCAATGTTTGCTTGCGTACGTTATGAGCTTTTATCGGATGAGACAACAAATGGGTGCCTCGAATTTCCACAACCGAGCGCATGGTGCTGCATCCAACACACATTTTTTGCCCGTGATGTTATCAGCGACAGGTCAACGGCAACTGACCAAAATTTTACTTACGTTACAGCCAGCTGGGCATCCAAACCCCTTTTCCCCCTCAACCCAACGCTTCGCTCTGGCGACCCCTTCGCAACCAGCTGATCTTCGTGAACACAGGCCTGCTCACCATCTGGGCACTAGCTATAGCCGGGGCGGCTTAGGAATTCAGTAGTCATAAGACATCTGAGTAATGCTACGAGCTTAATTTAGCAAGTGCTGTATTTGCCAGCTTACCCACTAGGTGCAAATGTTGACCAGGATCTTGCTGTCTTATTGGTCACCGGCCCCTTCTCTCCTTGTACACTAGCTGACCCACTACCGAAATGAGCAAAACCAAGCTGTCGCAGTTGACCCGTTTCCTCTGTTCCAATCGACGAGGGCAAAAATCAGTCAATCGATGTTTCCTATTTGATTGGTGATTTAGTCCTATGTCACTCGCAACTCACAACCCCTACTGATAATATAAAGCGCAAGCAGTGTAGCTCACTCGAGTATTGGCCTTACAGTTTGGTTAGATTTGGCATCTAACGGGATTCCGAGCAGCTCTACAATCAGCAAAGTCCCTCTTCCTACGCCGACGTAATCCACGTAGTATGACGACAACTAACGATAGAACCAGTTCAAGTGCGAGGCTTGATACAACCTACCAAGTATTTCCGGAAGAGATATGGAGACATTTATTCACTTTTTTGGATCTCGGTGAGCTTTATGCGGTGAAAAAGGTTGCCGCTTCCCTCGACCTCATGATTCGACCAATCTTGCTCTCCCGCTTGTTATTGACGTCCCCCTTGTACGAATTATATGCTCTGACAGAAAAACTTAATCCACCTTTGACAACGATACAGCTGATGTTTCGTATGCATCACCATATAGAGGATTATATATCTTCGGTGTTTCCTCCTGAGCCGGAAAAATACACTGACATAGTGTATGTGTCGTCCCGTAATGCTTGCTTTTTGCGCCTTATCTGACTCATTTTCCTCTTTGATCCCTTAACGGAGCAGTCAGGAATGGGAAGATTACGATCCAGAAGTTGACGAGTGGGTGAATCAGGAGAACTTCAGAAAAGTGGCTAGAAAAGGGCGTGCTCGGAGTCGTGTCCATTCGTCTTGGGAAATCAAGTTGAGCAGAGAGAGAAAAGCACTAAAGAGAGAGCTAGCACGGTGCTGGTCACTGACTGGGAAATTCTTCCCCTTCAAGTAAGTGATGTTTGGAACCGCCTCGCCCCCATCATGCTAACCATTGCCTGTGTGGTCAACCAGCCATGCTGAGAACAAAGAATGGAAACAGAAAAAAGACCACATGCACTCCAAGAAATCCCCACGGAAGGAACGCAGGAAATCCTCCGGTAGTAAGCCCTCTCCGGAACAAAAGAGAAAGCCATCCGAATCTGATGTAGATTTTCATTTTGCTGCGCAATTTGCCAATTTCAACATTGGTCCCAATCCAACTGGCCCACGATGCCAGCGCCGGCCCAGTCACGAGCAACTGGAGCGAGCTGAAGCGCAGTTTCAACAAGCAATCGGGGCAGAATTCGCTACTTTACAACAGTATTATCCCTCTGGAAGCCATCCGAACCCAGAGCGGTTCACTCTGGACGCTCTGAAGTGTGCGGTGCGAAGGTTCCGGTGGGACAACGAGGCACAGGTCTTGCGATGCCCAATATCCCTTAGCAGCTATCATCGGAAATTTCTGCACCAGGAGGCATTTGATCTTGGAGGCTTGAGGAGCATCTCAATCGGTGAAGGGGATGCGCGATTTCTAGTGATCGTGAAGAAGGACCTTCCACTTGATTAATCCATTGTATATATATATATGTGTGTGTGTGTGTGTGTGTGTGTGTGTGCCTACGTCGCACGGTCAGCATGAATAAACCGCTTCATCACTGCCAGATGTGGCTTAGCAAATGGGGTTGTGGATGAGGCCACCGCACACCTCACGGCCAGTGAAGCTTCCTGGTGATAAGGGTGAGGTTTGTACGGGAATGCTCTTCCGGTGCGAGAGGCTCGACTGCGAGCTGGTGCTCGCTTTCAGGAAATCCACCCGACACTGATTAGCCACGCCGGCAAGTTTGACTCTAGCGATGGATCATTACGAGCAGTGCAATTTGTACCAGTACGATTTATTCAAGTGCAACGTTTCTCACCAGAGATAAAAAGATTTGTTATGTCCGTGAGTAGACCATGTTTGGTAGAATAGAGTAGTGATTAAGACAACCGAGGAAATTGTGGATCAGCCGCTAGCAGGCCCTTGGCGAAACGACAGAACAGCAGCCTAGTTGGTCTTGCCCAGCTCAAGCTTTTTCTTCAAAGTCCTTTCGGTTCGATAGATGATGGCATCGATCAATCCAGCCACCGTGAATATACCTCCGACAATAGTACAAGCGTTCGTCAGAAAGTTGGTAAACGACCGGCGGGACTCGGTGTAGATGACAAGCATCGGGGAGATCTCATAATTGAAAAAGATTCCTAGGGAACCATTGTCAGTATGGCTGAGCCGCTGTGCTGCCTATGTTGGGGACAAACCTGACAATCCACCGGGGCTGTGCGGTCCTGAGCGACTGCCACTACGCTCATGCTCCGTAACTGAGTACTGATTTGAGATCGCTCGATTACCATTAAGATATTTAAACTGGGTCCCAACCACTTTCAGGAAATACTGATATTGGAAGCTTCCTGACAGGTTTAGAAGACCCGATGTACTGCCGATTAGCATGGGATCTTTTGTAATCTATTGAAACTCAAACTACCTTCGGGCGCGGTTTGCTTAATACCGTCGAGAGGGTTGTGTATTCCAGATACTTGGTTTCCGAACGAGAGTTGATGTACGTGATGTGTAAAATCAATGGTCTCCAAGTAAGGCGTGTTGTGGGTGTTATGAACGTGCATGCCGCCAGTAGTGAAGCTTTCCCCGGAGGTGATGTGAAAATTGCCAGCAACCTTGTTCACTTCAATGAACCCATGAATATTGCATCCCTCGTGAGCTTGGCTTTTCATCCTTTCGGACCACCCTTCGCGAACGCACTGTGTTTGCAAGCGTAATTGAATACTCGGAGTAAATCACGGAACATGCAGAAACAAAATAGTAGGCGGGTTTCTTACTTGATCAATCCCATCCGGGTTGTCAAAACTCCACGATTTCCTCAAGTAGGCCTCTCGGACCGATTCGCAAGTGTTGCAACACTGCTCAGGCGTTTCTTCAGCACCGTAGCAGCTACCACAGTAGGGGGTATCCGCGTCTGTGTGTGTCTTTTCAAACGCCTCTTTAGCTTTCTTGGCCTTGTCGCCCAGCTCTAATTGAGGTGAAAGCAGAGACGTTGAATACGCGATATAGGAAAGTACTTGAAATAGCGTCTACCGTATTCCCTGTCTTTGGAGATTTCCTGCCCGGTAGGATCTAGCCTAACTTTGTAAATGTCGTGGTTGATATTTTCTTGGTGAGCACCAGAGATGTCGATCACATCTAAACTCAGAACTACGTGGCAGTTAGACCCTGCGCCAGATCAACTATGCAGCCTACATTTACTCACTGTGGCAAGGCAGTTTGGGAAAGGTGACGTTGAAGTTGATGCTGAGTTTCTCTTTTCTGCTTTTATCCACCGAGAGGGATGGCTTCATCTCCACGGAGCGATATGCAGAGAATTCCATCATCAGTAGAATTAGAATGACAAACCCGCTGACCAAGGTGACTAGCCAGATGTTAGGTGATGGTCAATAAACAGGCAACAACTGCTTAAAAAGATAAATACCAGTTGCCCCGGACATAGTCCTGATGCGGAAGTCATCCAGCGTTTTAGCATGACCGTCCAAATCTCTAAAGCGGTCTAGCAAGGATTTTGAGCCCATCTTGAAACGCAAACTTTGGCCCAAGTTGGTGTCGTTTTATTCAAAGAGTGGCTAAAATGCTATCTCCTAAATAAGGGAATCCCTGGGGAATCGCCCAGTCGTCCAATTTCATGCTGAGTGGGATTGAAACTCCAAATTCTGGAATATTTCTGGACGTCAGAGTGGTAGAGATTACGCTATTTCCTTGAAAGTGGTTTCCTTTTTTTCTTCCCAATTTTTTTCCATCCTCATGGCTTGGATACAAAATACAACTGGCTTGAGCTAGCAGATCCGTGCAAGCGCTCTTAGCTTCAACAGCAAGTCACAAAGAAAAGTACCATGTTCAAGAAGTAAGCATCAGTTCTTTACCTTTCCCCCGAGGGTCATACCCGGGGTGACATCCCTACCTTCGCACGCTCCTTGATGGCAATTGGAAACACGACTAAGCTTCTTGGTTACTTGACAGATTCAACATAAAGGAGGACGTTGCCACCCAAAGCCAAGTCAAGTCCTCAGTTCAAAGAGGTATCCGCTCCAAGATTTTGGAACGCTACCCCAACCTTGAACCGGTTATTGATACTCTTATGCCCAAGAAGACTCCACTTATCCTTGTGAAATGGTAATTGTTGCTTTCTGCGCAAAGTATTCAGACTGAAATATTCACAACATCCCTTTCGAAGCCACGAGCATGTCAACTTGGTTACCATGAATAACGAGGTTCTGTTCTTCAACCATTATGATGGTCCTTATTACCCCACCCTCAAGTTGGTCCATCGATGTAAGTCTTCCCCTCACTGGACGTCTTCGGTCAATATCCTGGCTAAACAATTAGTTGATAGTCCCCGACATGCTTCCACGCCTACAAGTTGATCGCGGAGCTATCAAGTTCGTGCTTTCTGGTGCAAATATCATGTGCCCTGGCCTTACCTCCCCAGGCGCTCGCATGGATGTCTCTCTTCCCGAGGATACAGTTGTCGCCATCGCCGCTGAAGGAAAAGAAAACATTCTGGCGATTGGCCATACGAAAATGTCCACCGATGATATGTGAGTAGATGGTCGGGTTTTTGATGGATGTTCCCTGCATTAACCTCTTCAATTTCCAGCAAATCCAAGAACAAGGGTATCGGCGTAGACAACATTCACTATTTGGGTGATTGTCTGTGGAAGACTCGCTGGGAGTAAGTTCCCGTGGACGTGGATCCGAGCAAACCTCAATTTATCTGAACCTGAACCCAACACTTGGATGTCCATAAACCGGTGTAATAAATCTTACTATGAAGATGTCATGACTTCAGGACTGTTTAGGTGGCACTAGCTGTGTGGGGAGGGTTTGGCAATGCATGGTCGGTTGTGGAAAAGAGGAAACGCCCCACGTATTTCAGAGAAAATTTATTCTAGAGTGGTTTTGATATATTAATACTGGATTAGACTATTCACAACAAGACATCGATAGCCACCAGCTCACATGTTATATCACGGGTAGCTTACATACGAAAACTGGCCAACACAGCCCTTACTGGTAGTAGCTATGTAGCAAACAAATGGGCGGACCAAATTAGCTTAGTCCCGTACACTTGAACATGGAGTCTAGTACCAGGGGAAAATGGTCCACAGACCCATGGATAGTCCGGCCATTTCCCTTTCCCGATTCCTTGGTTGCATCGCTCTTTTCCCTCACTCAGTGCAGTGGCATTTCTCGGACTTGGGCTCTGCCAAGCTGGTACCCACTTCCAAACCCTCACTGGGCGCCGAAAACCCGTGTTCGGCGAGATAACGCACCGCGTCAAGAAGTACGGTCCAGCAAATGTTGACGACCAGAACGGCCAGTCGAATGGCCACTATACCGCACGCGAGCAGGGTGGTAAACACAGCGAAGAAGGTGAGGCCAAAGAAAAGAAAAGAGAGTGGGAGGAAAGCGACGAAAATCACCGAGCCGATAAGCGCGAACGTGAAGCTAGAGCGAGAGTATATGCTTAACATGATGTGCGTGAGGGGGGGGGGGGTATTCCTTGGACCAACTTTTTTCTTGGCAACGCTTTGTAAAGGAGCGGTGAGGAGGCTCTGTCGATGCACCTGTCTCACCAACCATCTGTGACTGGATTCCCCATGGTACATTTAATACATGCGCTCATTGACGTCACATGACCGACCGATTGTTTCATCAAGAGAAAACAACACGAGCCGAGCTGGCGCAGGATGATAACAGATACCCATACGGCATATAGGCTGGACGCAGCTGATGTGCAAACTGAAGTAGCAATCAGACCATTCTACTGTGCATATCTGATTGGTTTCACCAGCACCAAGTGATATGAATCAAGCACATCCACATGCTATGGGTAAGCAATAGATGTTCCGTTAGCTTCCGAAGTGCTCTTGAGTTCTCAATGTACTCGAATGTTTATTTTCTATGCTCAGCTAGTGAAGAAAGGATCAAAGGCACAGGTGATGGCCTCTACAAAGATGGGTCTTTGGTGGATGGGGTAGGTCACAGGCTCCCTACGAACCGGCATTAAACAGCCAGGGAAGACTTCTTCGGAGGCCCTGGGTTCACATCGATCAGAAACGCCAGAACTTTCACTATGGATTGCATAAGGGTCAATCAAGGAGGCCACTTCCAATCATATGCACGAGTGTACTTACGATGCCATAGAGCGTGAGTTCTTATGGAGGTCTCAAGTGTGTCGCACAGAAACCCGACGTATTTGTTGAACTCGGAGTCGATAAACTGTAAGCCGTTCAGGAAGGTTTTCGAAACGGGTATCGTCACCCGATGTCCCTCTCGTTCAATGGAATACAAACGGTAGTCCAGGAAGTAGCGATGGAAGGTGACGGTCAGATTCAGAATCGAGAGGATCGGATCCAGTACGGAGTACGACTAATTGAGAGCAAGTCAGTCACGCACAGTAGGAGTTGGTGTCGGAAGCACTTACAGCTGGATTCAGGAGGCACCGATCAAAGATCACCTTGACAAAAGAACTATGCATCTCAATGATCTGATCAATATCAAAGGTTCTCTCCAAGGCATGCTGGAATTTTCCCGACTCGCCGTGTAACACCTATGTGGACTGGTTAGTGGGATACCAAGGGTTGGAGAGATTGCAGGTGGTACCATTGTCATGACGTAGTAGTAAAACCCATTGATGAATGCGATTAGCTTCAACCGTAAGGAGTAAAAAAGCAAAAGGTCGGGGGTACGATTGATGAACTTCTCTTTGAAGTAGAGCGGGTCCTCCATGAGGGACTTCGCTCTTTTGACCTGAATCAGAAGACACGAGATTTTTTTGTAGTGATCCAAGTCTGAGCCAGTGATGATGTTGTTGAGCGGCCAAGGCACCTAGTTGGGGGTCAGAATGGTGCAGAAGCAATGAATGCAATGTGGAACTTACATTGTAATTGAGCGTGATGGCGTTGAATGCCTCCATATGGTCTCCTGAAGCATGATCCAAAGGTGCAACTTGGATGCTGATCAGATCTAGATCGAACGTATTCTCGGCTCGGTTGGCCTCAATCAACAGACCGTTCAAGGTTCTAGCGTCTTGCCATATTTGATGCTTGTTTATCTGGGATGGGTAAGTAGACAGCCAACAGGGAATCACGGCCAGGAAGATTCACCTTGAAAAATATGCTGTTACACAGGATGTGCATGACGGTTCCAGCTTGCATCAAGTACAGATTTCTTAAAGCCTCGAAATGCTTCGACAGCCCGCAATTTTGACACAGGATGTTGTATACGCTTTTGCCAACACTGACATACTGCGGTGTGATGATTTTGTCGAGAGAATCGGTTAGAGTCTCCCTGAAGGGACGCCATAGAAACATTTCTGCATAGAACAGTTCCAGTTAGAAGGAGGTTTCGCGTGGGAGCCAGCATGCATTTACCTTCTGTCTCATCGGGTGACGGTGCTTGCTTGGAGGGCTTCTCGTTGCTTTTGACTGACTTCGGTGCGAATAAATGTTGCAAAGCAGACGGCATGTGGAAAGTCTGGTCAGGCCGATATTCACCAGCCAAGTGCGAGAATATACTATCAGGAAACAATGACCAAATCTTCTCCCTCGAATCAAGCTTCAGTGAAACCAGATGCTCTCGAATAGCAGCCTTGAGCGTACTCATTCGACCCTAAAGAACACTGGTCATTCATGAGACCCTGGTGGACTGTGACCCGCGCTATTTACCTCTGCCAGGCTCATGGTCTGTAGCAAATTGATTCCTTTACCAGCAAAGAGAATCTTGGTGCCAAAATCATGGAGAAAATCCGGGATGGTAGGTGCTTGGTGCGCGACGTCGGTGGAGTTGTCACGAAGAAGAAATTGGGCCTTCCAGGCAAACGCAGAGGTAGCTATCAGTCGATTGTTTCTAAAGAGCCAAGTAAATATCGCTGGAGCTGAAAAAGTGGCGAGTACCAGAGGCTTACTCCACAATCATGAATTCGGAACAGATGTCTTTCAGCTGCCCCTCAAAAATCCACGTATTGATCATTCGTGCGTATGGTTCGAATGCCCGTTGAAACAAGAAGGCAAACACCTTGAACACGTCTTCCTCATTGCAAACCTGCTTATCGAGTGCTTCTTGGTATAGCCGGTTCAATATACCGCATGCCACCGCTGCCGCAGAGTTTCTGTTCGGGCCAATGGTGTCCCGTGCAAGATCGGTATGGAATTGGGAAAGATACCGAAACATCCTCAGGTCAGAATCTATATGTGCTTTGAGCTTAATCACTGTGTTGAATGATTCGCCTGGACAGGATGGGAAAGCACGTTTAGTCAACGATTCTCTCTGCAACTACACCCCATTGAGAATACCTGCGCTGTAAAGCGATTGCTCAACGTTCATGAGTTTCTTTTCAAATTGACCTATGAGATGCAGTAGGGCTGAAGCATATGCTTGGCTCACTTGTCCGAGTGAGGGCCGTCCGCGACAAATGCTACATGCATTTAGTACGTGCCAAGCTGTGAATGCTAACAGACATAATACCTTGTGCCAAAGCTCTTGAGATCACGAATTGCTCTACCGCCGGACCCGAAATATGTGAATAAGCTCCCCAGAGCCTCTTGACTGACGTGTCGTAAGGATACAGAATGTGCTTTCTGGAATGTAGGCAGGTTACGACAATCCATGACCAGAGATGGAGAGAAACCAACTTTACCTGTGTAAAAGTTGGGTCTTGCAAATCAAATATGGTAGTCTCCCTTCCGAGTAGCATGAATATGACTTCTCTAATTATATCAATTTCTTGGGTGTATCTACAATTTAGCGTTTCGTAAGATGCATACAGGAAGGTGTTCAACCTATGCTTGGCGATTGAGGGTGCTTAAATATATGTGAGATCTGAGAAAGTTCAGGCAAATAACCGACTAAATTTCAAGCTTACTTAGCGTATTTGGCTCAAGCAGGTCAAATTCTACAAGCAAAGAAGTTTAGTGTAAGCCAGATCTGGTGCTCCGCAAAGACATTCTTTCCAAAGTACCTTCTCCGCCCCACGTCTTAACTTCTGGTTGACACCAGTATTGATTGTCTAGGATCTGGTTTATCTCATTCTTTGGTAATGGGGGTATTAAGAAGCTGGAGGCCAACGTATCCGATTCAATGGGTCTTAGACTCTGGTGTAGTAAAAGTTAATAACCGTGTGAAATGCATGGGTAAGCTAAACGAAAGTACTAACTAGGCAGTCCATCTCTAAATTTAAATTATCCTGAACATTCTTGACAGGTGAATCCTCAGCCAGCTCACTATCGCTATCATCTTTACTGTCATATTGGGAAGTCTCCCAATGTTCGCCAGATAAGGGCTCTGCTTTAAGCACCTCTCTCCAAAATTCCGCCGCTGCTGTGGGATCCTCCATTCCAAACAACTTGAGAGCGAAGCACAACAAAATTCAAACCAAACACGCGATAAATGTTTATTTTTCGACTCAGCTAATTAAAACAAACCATCTGGAGTACAAGCCGACAGCCATCCATCTCGTTATGCCAGGGTAGGCAGCAGGGACCCTTACCAATCTCCCAGTAACTAAAAACATAACCACTCTGGTTGTTTAAATCGGCATTTTGACTCTTTTAAACCCAAAATTCATACCAAAATGAGCCAGCGTCACATGTAGCACGGTTATCATCAAAGGGTAAATGATGGATTAATTCGTTCTTGAACAGCCAGGCCTTTACTACCAAAATGATCCAACGCAAGTCGTGACGGAGAGAATTGATCAAGTGTACTGCGGATCGGAAATACACTGGATACTACATCAGTATCGCTGAACTATATTTGGCAAGTACTAGGGAGCATAGCAATTGATTGAACGGGTGATGCATGATGTTCAGGCTTATCTTGAGAATGACTCAACTTGCTTACTCTCCAGAAACCCAGTGTGGAGAGGAATTTGGATTTCAAGATTACCAAGAGATTACCATGCCACCCCCCGTCTGAGCGCTACTCATCAGCATGTCGTTCATTCTATCCACTGTGACTGGCAATTCGGAAACGGAGACCACTGGTAGATTTGGCAGTGCTGGTGTATCATGCATTCATTGAACTGATAGATTCATACGTTCCTTGATCACGTGAAACCTGCAGGTGTAATCCTCGTGTTTATGGGGTTGGCCATGACGTGTTTGGAAAAGAATAGTCAGGTTGCCCGAAGCCTAGGGCAAAACCTTGATTCCGTTAGACATTCGCCGCTGGTACACTTGGGGCAAGCATGGGCAGAACAGGCCCAGTTTCGCAACCCAATCAAACAAAAACAAGGCTCACTCGAGCTGCCACTGGCTTGGGATGCAAAGTTGGCAGGATGGATTCCACCATGAATCACGGGTTCCGGGGGAGCCCAGACTCGCGGCATTTCAATGGCGTCACTGGATTCCCAAACACGCGCAACAATGGATACGTAAACATTAGCCGTTTGTTGGGGTTGTTCAATTGCGCAGGATGATTTATATTTGAACCGGATTTGAATCATGGTTACATAATGTAGCATTGATCAAACTTGATCCGTAGGAAAACTTATGAAAATACACAGTGCGATTTCTTTCGACGCAGGTCAGCATGACAATTGGTGAGGGTGAGCTGCAAAGAACTATTCATCAACGTAGTGCCCGGCTAGCATTGGGGGTGGGACTACTTGAGTGAGGGCGACTACGACTGCGTCACCGCTATGGTGTTTCTACATCTAGGGCATGTGTGCACGACGTCCATACAGCCTGTACACACAAATGGAACCCAGAAGAGGGGCCAGCAGATAAAACAAAGCAAGATACTTCCGCAGCCAGACATAAAACCTAAAGTTTCTAAGGTTGGTTTGGGTTGAAACGAACGAATTAAGGTGGGGGAAACGTACCTGGTGCATGGCTGGTTTTGGTTACTATGTCCGTGCGACAGAAGGGGCAAACCATAGCGACTGGTTTACGTGAATTCACGATGACAACCGTTTCCACTGGAGCAACCATGATGGGGGTTACTTGAGGTGGACGGTTCGCATACTGAGGATTAGGTGGTTGAGGCTGTTGTGGGTAAGGGTTTGCGCCATAGGAGGCAGTGTTGTATTGAGGGGCGTACGGTGCGGAATTAGGTGCAGCGTAAGGTGCAGTATTAGTGGTGGGATTTGGGTCAACGTATGGCGGTGGTGGCGCTTCGGCTCTAGAAGATGCACCAGCATCAGGATGTTGGGTGGGTTGTTGGGCAGATCTCTTTTCAGACATTATGGTGAATAC